>PVJX010014180.1:0-45502 GCA_004027295.1 Dolichotis patagonum
GATATAGATTTGACAAACCTGTGGCTTGATGATGCACATTTCCATCACCTCTGTTCATTGGCCAGGTGTAGCCCCTCTCCTCCTTAGAGCTTTTATGCTGAGTGGAAGTACAGGAGCAGACTACTTTTTAGTGCTGTATATCATGCTGAAACTCTGGGAGGAAAGAAATCTGGAAAGGATTGGGCAATCAAGCAAGCATGTTTCTCTCTCTCTCTCTCTCTCTCTCTCTCTCTCTCTCTCTCTCTCTCTCTCTCTCTCTCATTTATATTGTATATGATCACCCTAGGTCAGATCTTTGGTCAGCCTACATGTTTTTCTTTCCCTTTTTTTGTACTTCAATTCATTGCTATGTTGCCCCAAATATTTGTAGAACTGGTATAAATAGACCTTTTCATAAAACATTGATTTATTCTCTGGATATTGGAAGGATTTTCTTCTGGTTTTTGCCCCTAAAACATTCTAAAGCTTTCTGCGATATGAGCCCATTTTTAAAAATTTTTAAAAATCTTTTATGGGTTAATACTTTTATACATACAATACAATAAACAATAATTACTAGAAATAAAATATATGACTCAAAGTCATATAAAATATAAGCTTCAATTTTAATAATAATTATATTCATTAAACACAATTTACTTTTAATTGCTATAATTTCTGAGTAGTTTCTCTCTCTTTTAGTAATTATCCTATCCCAGACTGTGTAGAAACAGTTCACAAGCCTGCACTGGCCCATGGAACACTTTGAGTGACACTAGTCTAGAGCTTATTTTGCTGCTTCCACATCTATAGTCAGTGTGACTGCCTGACTGTTCTCATACCCTAAGTCTTGGGGAATTCCTGGCATCTAGTCACATAGCTTGCTATGCTCCAATTTCTGAGGTTCTGTGAGCCATAGTTTATGCAAACCCTAGATTTTTAAGAACACTAATGATCATATACATTTAAAAATAAAATTTAATATGCCTGCATAGTCCTGTAAGGTGTTTTGGTTCTCTATTTTAAGTACTCTCTGTCTGAATAACTTTATATAATTAGAGATGGTTGATAATTAATATTATACCCCTGTGCAGAGGAACACACACAACATTTGGCACAGACAACAGAGGATAGCTCATTTATGAGTCCACCATCTGGAGCACTGAACAACTGTGTTTTAGTCTGCAGCTCATGCCAGCGATGTTGGGAAGACCGGCGATCCTCTGGGAAGGGCTGTGGTTTCCCTCAGGTGTCACTAAACTTTTCTGTAAAAGGCCAGACAGTACATATTTTAGAGTGTGCTTTCCAAATATAATATCTGTTACATATTCTTCTCCTGTTTTTTAATAGCTCTTTAAAAATGTGAAAACAACTCTTAGCTTAGTAGCTATCCAAAAAGGATGTGGGGTGAGTTTCATTTACAAGTTACAGTTTATCAAATCTTGATTCAACTCCTACTTTAATTGGGAAACTGGCTGGTTTTCATTCAGTTGTATTGATATGTGTTATCTATTGTTGTGTAAAAATACCACACTCAAACTTACTTGTTGGATAATAAAAGAACATTTATTATCCTGCAGTTCTGAGGGAGAAATCCCGTCAGCTTACCTGGGTGCCTCTGTGAGGGTCAGTACACCTGAGAGCTGGGCTCCTGGCCCTTCAGAAGTCTTGAGCCACTGCCAGGATCACTTATGCAGTTCCTAGCAATCCTTAGTCTCCCATCATGTGCACTTTCCATGAATCTGCTTCATGTATAGCAGCTGATTTCCCTCAGAGTGAGTGACCTGAGGGAGTGATAGATACTGAGAAAGGCAGAATCATTTTATCACCTGACTTCAGAAACAAGGTCCCATCGTGTCTGTTGTGGACACCAGTCAATCAGTTCTGCTCATATTCAAAGATAAAGGGTTTTGCAAGGACTTAAATACTACAAAGCAGCAGTCATTGGAGGACCTCTGTGAATTTGCCTATCCCAGTAGTGATTTCTTTGCATCTGCCCCAGAAGAATAGGTGTCACTCAGCTATGACTTTAAAGTATGTCCTGGTTTGTACCATATGTAGTTATGGCAATCAACAGTATGATGTGTATGAAGATAAATCTGAAAAACACATTAGGAATTTTCATTTTGGTATAGGCAACTACACTTTTTTAAAGAACAGGAAATTGTTTCTCTGTTCAGTTGATTTAGGAAGTACTCATGCAAGTGGCCGTAAAACTGAGACTTTGGGGTGGTTTTTCAATCCGTGCTATCACTAGTGCCATGAATGGCTTTCTGTGTTTTCCTTAAAAAAATCTAACTTAACCGTTACAACAACCACCCGAAGTAGTTAAAACTGATCCTTTCAAAATGGAAAAGTTGAGGCGGGCACAAATATCTTCATCTAAATTATAGAGCTATGGATGATAGAGTCAAGGTTCAGCACTGGGTGCTCTGACCACAGAGAACTTACTATCTTCGAGTCATACCACAATCATATGATACAAACATAAATGGATTGGGAATAGTCTTTATAAATGACTCGTAGATGCCAGGTAGAATGCCACATTAAAGTCTTCTCTGAAAATAATTTAAGGCAGATATTGGACCTAGTGACACTGAAAATAAATAAAAACAATTGCCTTTTTAATACCATTGGATTTCTACTGAATATCATGGAGAAAAAATAAGAAATGAAAATTTATTTCTAGTTCTTCCAGAGTGCTTTCCTAGAAAGGTGCCCACTTTTTTTCTATTTCTAAATTTATACCTTTATATAGATCTATACACTATACCTGTGCCCTATAAACTTATTGACTACTATAGTCCCAATAGAATTCTCACAGTGTAAAGCAAAGATTCTAGTAGCTAAGATGCCTGAAAATATACAGTCTTGTTTTCAATGTTGATAAACAGTTTATGGAATGATTTATGAGTTCTTAATCTATATTACTGGGTAGAATTACTGAGCATAAAACCAACAAAAACACATTATTTTAGCATTTGCATGGACTTTAATCTCTTAAAAAGAATCTGAAATACATTCTTAATGTTTGTTATTATTTTCAAGGTTTTTTGGCTATATAAATCTTATTTGTTGATCAATCTTGTATTCATTTAAAAAATAATGCAAGTAAACATTTGTTTGCCTGAGTCACAAGGCTCTTTTAATGGCATGATTAGTGCTAAAGAGTTAACAAGAGTTATTTGTTTATTTTATAGAAACTTAGGTAAAATTATTAAAGACTATTGTAAGAAAAACCCACAAACTTAAGACAAGCATATGACAATGAGGTCAAAAGAAAAAAGGAGACCTTATTACATGTCAGTCCAGTAGGACAGTTCTGTGCTTGCATGGAGGAAGTACTATTGCTGAGTTATGAGCAC
The DNA here is from genome assembly GCA_004027295.1 of Dolichotis patagonum. Lineage (NCBI taxonomy): Eukaryota > Metazoa > Chordata > Mammalia > Rodentia > Caviidae > Dolichotis > Dolichotis patagonum. The sequence goes on from PVJX010014180.1 coordinate 3,345, forward strand.
CCTGGACCACATTGTTTGCAAAAGAGACAATTCCACAAGGAGTCTTGCCTTCATGTAAGAGATACAGGCACAGCCAAAATGAAAAAAAGGGATGCTTATTAGAACCTGGCATACAGTTGACATTTCTTTACTATTTTTAAATGATTAACAAGGCAAAGTGTAGATGGAGAGTGACTACAGAAATAATCTATTTTAAATTACGAATTTAAACATGGGATATACCCATGTTTTCTTTCAGACTATGATAGAAATGCTCACTCAGGACTCATATGGCTAGATTTGAGACTGCTACTTAAGAAAGATTACTTAAACTCCATTGATTACAATTTTCTCATCTGTAGTTTGATGACAATATCAATTATCTAAGTTAATGGATTAAATGGGAGATTATGACATGTAATAGTCATTTAAGTTAATTTTTCTTTCTGAATTATTTTCTAGTAAAGATATCTAGACATCTCTTCATAATCATAGGGAACTTCTGCTGCCTGTTTTTACTTCAGTACTTCCATGGTATACCTACGACAACTGTAGGACTTTTTTTGTACTTGAGAGATACTGCTGAGGAATTCAGCCAACGAATGGCCTAGAATTCTTGAACTCCTATGTCATGGTTTATGTCAGTGGCCCCCAGGCCTCATGTATTTGCATTGTGCATTTGTGATTAGTTCATTGTCTAGTGCTTGGATTGGTGGTGTCAGTGGTACACCCTTCTAGGGGTGGAGCCAGGATGTGATGTAATGGCAGGAAGAAGGTGTGTCTCTCTTGCTGGTTTCTGCTTGCTGTTTGCAGCTGCCATAAACTGCGGCCCGCCATGCCACCCTGCCTTGGAGCCAACTGAGTATGGACTGAAACCTCCAAAAACTGTAAGAAATAAACCTTTCCTTTCCCAACTTTGGGCATCAGGTAATTTGTCTCAGAGATGAATAAAAAGTAACTAAGACATCCTAGGAACAAACACAGGCCACGCTGAAGATCTTCCCACACACCTCATAAGAAGGAGAGACCTCCGCCTAGCAATGAGGTGGGTCAGCCACATGGGTTAATATTCAAATGTGGAGGAAAGAGAAGGAAAACAGGAGGCTCACGTTGCCACATGTGACATTTGGTTTTGCTGGAAGCTTCCTTGTTTGATGGGATTAGGTTGAGCCTGATGCTTCCCCTCCAACCCCGTTACCTAGAATAAAGCCAGGGAAAGACATTAACAGCAAAAGCTGCTGAGGCCTAATAAAATACTCAGAATCACAACTAGTTAAGACAAGAATTCTGGCCTCTCACACCTTCAGAATTGTCTTTTCAAATATGAGTGCCTGATTTGCTGTCTTAAATTAATTGTACGATAAGTCCAGCATTGTTTTCAGTGTCATATAATCATGCTTTCACAGGTATCTATTTTCCAGGGGCCCAAAAGAGGTATGCAGTAACTCATGGAGGACCTGTAAGGAAACCCAAGTCAAATAGTCCTTTCTGGGAAGATGGTTATGGACACTCTTTAACTGTTCGCTGAAAAACAGTCCAGCTAGGCCTTCTCTGTGCATCAACTTCTTGCCACAAACCTTTCATTTCTTTCCTAATGGCTTCTGCACAGTAAGAAGTACACTCATCAATAATGCACATTTTTCAGGCATAGTAAAAATGTTTGTGAAAGGCTATTAATGCAAAAGCAAAATGCCCAAATGTTTGTGAAAGGCTATTAATGCAAAAGCAAAATGCCCACATTGCAAACACTAATCCCCCATTTATTTTAACATTTTTTTCTTGAAAGTACTTAAATCTAAGACTGCATTTAAAAAAAATAGAAAAAGGTCAGTGGAAGGACTAGCAAAAGTGCACCCATTTGAAAGCCTTAGAAGCTCAGGAGTTTGACCAATAGACAATATTGGTTTCTTTGATTTTAAAAATAACACAGCTGATCTTTTCTGGGATTGATGGGAAGGGTGATAAAAATACTCATGACTAAGATTCATGGTCAAAGTTTTCAAAAGCAGTGTTTTTTAATTATAGAGTTGTAAAGCCCCAGAAAAGTGGGATGTATGGTGGAAAATGTAACAGACTCTTAACATTGTAGTGGTGATGGTTCCATATAATGAGAGAAACTATTGCTTGGAACCAGAACAGCTATATTCTTCTCTCAGCTTCCACAGTCCCCACACCCCTGGAGTACCATTCAAGACAGTGATGAACTGTGGTCTCAATTCCCTTATTAGCTGTAAGACCTAAAAATTATATGTGCAATTAAAAGGCAAAATGCTGATATTACTCATAGGAAGCCCTTTGTACATTAGCAAGGTACAAAAGTCTGCTGACACTTTGCAACAGAGATAGTCAGCAGGGCAGAAGATTAATAGAGCCTCATAAATTTGCAGAGTGAATACAGTAGATGGGGCAGAATAAGCATGTTGTGTTACAGATAAATAAAGGGCATGGTCAGCTTGACAAAACATTTAACAAGGAACATAACCAGTCCTTTCACACAATTTGCTTGGCTGGCATTAGTTTGTTTTATATAACTACATGTAATTACCCCACAGTGGTTGCTGCTCGTGTCACAAAGGACTCCAGTATGACCCAGAGAGGGAACATGGGGAAAACCACCCATCCTGATGGGTTACACATCATGCTACACTACCCTATTCAGTTACTTTTTGCAATCAAAGGCCTTGATGGCAAAGTGGCATCTCATCCCAGGCCAGCACTCTCCTGGGTTAACAGGCTGCATTTCATTTCTTTGTGCTCAGATCTTTTGAAGGAAAACAAGGGAACATACTAATCCACAGCAAAAACAAACAAACAAAATACAAGAAATATCCTGTAAAGTACTCATTATTGTTGTTTCTGGGATTTCTGCAGTAGGAAATGTTTTTGCTTTTTAAATATATGTGTCTAATGAACTAATTAAATGAGTTCTGAATGATTTGGGAATGACAGTGAAAAACTGTACAAACCATTGTTGCCCCAAATGATGTATTTTGAAATTTTGTTTTAGCTTTATTTCTTCTTTTCTTTTTCTCTTTGAAATAAATGAATTTTTTAAAAAAAAACCTCAGAATTCCCCATTCTCTGAAAAATAAGTAAATAAATAAATGAGTTCTATTTGCACTTCCCTTGTGCCAGCTAAGGAAATGCTACCTTTCTATATGTTGATTAGATATAAAAGAACCTCAAATAAGTTCAAATTTACATTCACTTTTAACTCTCAAGATAAGAATCTTATCATCTATATGTGTAAAATGCTATGAAAATTCTTCTTGGGAAGAATGTAGCTTGCCAAAAAACTTAACTATTTTCTGATTTCAGTAGAATTTATCTCCTAAATTGCATTCATTGAAAAAGACCTGCACTTTGACTATATTCTATGTTTCTAAAACATGTAGCAAGCTTCATGTAGAACTTGAAATAATTTCAAAGATAAATTTAACTTCTAATTAGCTAAGTAAGTCAGAGAGCAATAGTGATGTTACATTGTCATGCACCTTAAGACAATAATCAGACATGTAAGTTTAACTATTGCATGATTTATCTTATATGAGAATCCCAAAGTATACAATAATTTAAAATGGAAAATAAAGATAGACAGTATGAAACAAGGACATATATCTTTTACAAATGGAAAGAGGACAAAGAGATAGAGGGAGGGAAGAGGGAGAAGCAGGAGAAGGGAAGTAAAGAAAAATTAAAATGTGTTATATCCATGCACCAACTCCCCACAAAGAATGCAATCATTATGTGCTATGCACATGCACTAGTAAAATTTTTTAAATTAAAACTAAAAGCAGGCCAAAATTAAAAAGAACTTCCTATGTGAGAAGATCTAGGAAACCACCAGGGAGCTGTGTAGAGGCCAGTTAGAAAGACCTGCTGAGACATATTTCTATTTAAGTTTTAGGGAACTTGGTCTCCTAATTAATCTATCACATATTTGTGTCCCAGTCTCCACATTATAAGAGGAATCTGGCTGTACATTGGACACCATGATAGAGATTTTCAGAACTGGGTGATTTAAAGACTAACAATGGAAGGTTCAAGTATATTTTAACTTTTTTTGTTTTCTCTGATGCAATTGATAGGTATAGATATAAGTGGTCCTCACTGGAATCAGTTTGCTTGCTACTTAGATTTAATAAATTCCAGATTACCATAAGTTTCTTTTGTGGAAAAAAACCCCACCAGTTTCTTTGTTCCTTTTTCTCAAGGCCATTATGGACCTTTGCCTTTGGGAGGAGAGAACTTCCCCTTCCAAAAAAAATCCTTCTGCACATGCCTTGGAGCAATGATATGTAGGAATTACTCCTCTGTCTAAATTTAGGAGCTGCACTGAAGCCCTAAGGTTAGACAGTTTGACTTCTTAAAAATTAAAAGAACCAAGTTTCAGTTTTCAAAACTGAAAGACCAAGGAATAAATGGAATATGATTTGAGAAACTATTTAGTTTTTAAACTTTATTGCCAAGATGGCAGTTTTTATTATGTAGTTCCTCAGTAATTGAATTTAAAGAAAAGGAGAATCCAGATATAGAATCTGATGGAACATTTATTGGGCCCCAAGTGTATAGTTTATAGTGCAGAAGATGAACCTTCCAGAACCTCCCCCCACAGTGACAGAGAATTATAGCCACACAAGACTCTGCTTATAGATACATCCTCATACATACTCATAAGCATCTCTGGTATATACCTAGGGTGTTGTTTTTCATGATATGATTTTTCTCTACTGCACTGATCTAATAATGTAGTAATCACTTGTTTTGTTCCTACTTAATATTCTGTATCTCTTCTTCTCTCCTGAGTGTGTTGAGGGTAATCCATTAAAATGATCAAACTTTGGTCTCTAGCTTCCAGGCAAACATCACTGGATCTATGAAATGTTGCACGATGGAAGTCCACAAGAACCCTGTTAGAGACCTTGGGTTAGAAATACACTTTAGTGCCCTGTTTAAGAAGAAGTTAAACAGAACTCCCACTCAAAACTTCCACACTCTATTATTAGTAAACAAGCTTGAATTCTTTGAAAGTCTTTGTTTCTCTCTCTCTTTTTAAATTTAGGAACTAAATAATGCACCCTTGCTAAGGGAATAAGCTTGCCACAGACTTACTGCAAGTAACCCTAAGGAGCTGCAGCCACTCACATGTTTAAATAAGGTTGCTAATCAGACTGTACATTGTTCACCATGTCCTGGATCCTCTTGGCTACATCTTCATCTAAAAATAGTATGACATTACATTTATAGGAGACTGGGCACTTGCTACTTCAAGATGAATGATGCTTCAAGATTCAAGTCCATTGTTAACCCTTGTCACCTGCTGCGAATACAACTCTATGACTAGGCATTTGGAATGAATACAAATAAATCTCTCATGACATTAAACCCCATAGAAATTAAGAGTGTTTTGTCTTTTTTTTCTTTCCCTCATGGACATACATGCATACATAAGCATATGTACACACCCTAAGCAGAACTAATGCAAATTGTTGTCAATAGGTGGTGTCAGAGGTGGAAGAAAAAAAGACAATGTCTTTTGAGATGTTTCATGGGGAAACAGAAGGAAAATATATTTTATATGTTGTATAAGACGAAGCCTGGGAAATACAGACTTTAAAATGAAATAGTAAAGTGATCACGTCAAATCTATTGTCTGTCACTGAGATCTAAAAAACAGAATTTTGTGCTTTGGAACTGACCTTATGTTAAAACTAGTTATCTTTTCATCTATTGTGAGGAAAGCTTTTAGAAACTTTCCAAAGGTATGTTGTCCAGTTCTTGGTGGAAAGTCTCCAGTGAGTGATAAGGAATTCACTATCTTACACAGCAGCCCTTCACATTGTTAACAAGCTCTGTTTCAACTTCTTTTCACAGACTGTAGAATTTTTTGACCAGGTTACTAGATTTATACCAATTACTTCGTGAATTTGTGAAGACTTCTTCAGATTAGGAGCAAACACTCATGTGGTTAGTCATTCGCCTTCATCTGTTTTGTGCTGCTGTGACAAAATACCTGAGAATGAAAGATTTATGAAGAGGGGAGCTTTCTTTTACTTCAGTCCTGATAGCTTGAAAGTGCACATAGCATGGTACCGCATGTGGTGAGGTTCACGGGTTGTACCACATAGAGTGGAGAAGGGGAAACAGGTATGTGCGAAAGAGGCCAAGAACATGTGATGGTCTTGCCTTGTTGCCACATACTCTCAAAGTAACTGATCCAGTCCTGTGAGGCCTAACCCACTCCTAAGAAATGGGCAGGAATGCCTTCTGAGGGCAGGAGCTATAAGATCCAAACTCCTTCTTAAAGTCTTCACCACCTGTCAACATTATTACATTGGCACTAAATATCTACCTGAGTTTTGATGGGAACAGATCATACACAAACCAATGGTAACACATGATTCTTCCAGAAGGAGATGTCTGTGAACTGTCCTGGTACAGGATTTGGATAATGAGCGGTGTGTGGAACTCACCCGTGTCAGTCTCACAATAAGAATGAATGATTCCATCTGCTTCAACTTTTCAAGTTTTATAAAGATATTCCTCTCTCATTCCAATCTTTTCACTTTGTTGGTACTACTCTCATAGTGCACATCCCACTTGATAATATTTACAGCAATGCTTTTTAATTCAGTATGATTCCTTAAAGGCAAGAATGTCAGGGTGTTTCCTATAGCATGTAACATATCCATACACTCAGTTAAAAACATTATTGAACAGACTACTAGGCTCTGAAGACAGAGAATAGATTCTATTCTCAAAGAATTTGTTGTGTAATGGAGAGGATCAATTCAGTAACATTATTATAGTGTGATTTGGTAAGGACTCATACAAAATTCGGTGGGGATATAGGTAAATGCCTATATGAATGTGAAGCTAAATAAAATTCCAGAAAGAAGCTTTAAAAGATTACCTTTGATCATGGAATCTTTTTAATATGGTCTCTACAAATGTCTTTCAGTGAATATTTCTCAGCATGGAATCAGGAGATGAAGGACTAGAAAAATAGGCAAACCCTAGAAATTTGGTATTTCGTGTGCTTCAAGTTTATCCTTAATATATCAAATATTAAGCAACTATATGCAGGGAAGTAATGAAATAAATTTGTATTTTGTAGTATAATTTTCTGAGAGCTTCACAGAGATTTGGCATCATCCAGGAAAGAAGTGAAGATGAAGTGATGTGGCAAAAGGAGGATAGCTGTGAAGAGAAGGATTTGAGAAATATGTAGGCAGGAACCATAGGCATTGGCAACTGAGCAAGTGTGTTAAGATGACTGGTGAGAGAGAGGCACTGCCAGGGAGGCACTGCTAGAGGGACCAGAAGGATCTTAGGATGCAGGAGCCAGAGGAGAAGGAAGTTTTGCAAATAAGCTGGTGAATTTCAATTTGCACCTGTGTAGTATGAGGAATCTATGTGATGCCTTGTTAGAGAAGCCAAGCAAGAAGTTACGTAAATGCTCACTATAATTCCATAAGCTGTGAAATAACTTTAGAAGTCCAAAGTGAATGCTGAATTCAAGTCATGGGTTTAGATAAAGTCACCAAGAATAAAGTGTTCAGGGGGAAAATAACACATAAAGTCGACAACAAAGTCTTAATATTTTAGCAACAAGTAGAACAAGTTGCTTAATGTTGAGCACCAGAGAGGCTGGAGTAAAACTAGGAAAATATTCATTAAAATCTTACCATAAAGGTAAATTTAGGAGTTCCTACTTGTTTTTTCCATAACTCCTTCAGAGGAAATAAGCCCTGGCGTGAGGGAGCGTCGTCCAGATGTACTGATGCTTGTGTTCTGGGCCACGTGGTCTTACACCCAGGGACAGTCAGTTTATGTATGGACTGGCCTAGGTTCTGAGAAGAGGTACTGGAGAGAACCTGTTTTGAATGGCTCAAAATGACAAACTAAATCCCTAGGCCATTTTTGTTTTTAAAACAGAGGTCTGGGGTTTCCCATAGAGAAGTGGCAGCAGATGTTATTTGGGTTCAAATTTCAAAATTCATATGCTTGATTCCTAACCTTCAATACAAATAATTTATCTTTATTTGGAAACAGAGTTATTACAAGAGCAATTAGTTAAGTGAGGAAAAGACCATGTTGAAATAAAGCCTTTATCCAGTATTACTGATGGTGTTATAAGAGGGTAAATTTAAACACATGCAACCACATAGACTAATGCTATGCCAAGATGAAGGTGAACACCTAGGTAATGCTCCCACAAGCTGAGGAAGACCAAAGTTTGGTAGAGGACACCAGCAGAGAAGTATGGAACAGATTCTCCCTCAGGGCTTTCAGGAGAAACCAACCCTGCCAACACCTCTCTTTCACTTTTAACCTCCAGACCTGTGGAGCATTAATTGCTAAAGTTTAAGCCAGTGGTATGGCAACTCTAACAAGCTAATACAAGTATTGATTCTTGACAAATACGTGGAAAGTGAGTAACAAACACCATAAGAAAACTAAGCAGAAGCTGCAAGAATGAAGAGATGGTTGCTTGGCAACAAGAGGGACTGAAAAAGCATAGTTGAGTCTCTACCCTCATGTAGCATGCGGGTACAAGTCAACAGATTCCAGCTGCTGAGTGGAGAATAGGATACCTAGTAAATCAGGGGTTAGTTACATCTTGGATTATATTCTGGTCCCTGACCTGTATTTAATCTGAGACACTATGCTATACTTCTTTTCCTCTAGGTGAGGGACCTTGTTCACTTTCTTACTCTAAGATCTGGTCTCATAAGGTCTCTCTTCTTCATCTCTAAGTATTAAACTCTTTATGACCACCTATTAGGCATCTATTACTGTGTAACAAGTAAGCCAAAACTTAATGGCTTTAAATAAGAAATATATATGTCTTACAGTTTGTGTGGGTTAGAAATCTGGGTGAGTACATGTGCCCTAGTTCCTCGCAAGGTTAAAGTCCAGAAATGGGCCAGGCTTATGGAATCTTTCATGGTTCAGCAGGAGGATAATTCAACTCTAAGATCACTCATTTTGCTTTTGGCAAGATTTGATTCTTGAAGATTGTTGTACAAGAGTCCAGTTTCTCTCTGAGTGTTGGCCAGAAGGCTTGCATATTATTTGTCAAGTGGACTTCTTCACAGAGCAGCTCTTATGACAGTTGACTTCAAAAAGCAAGAAAGATAGCAAAAGAATATGGAAATGTGGAAGTTGCTCTGTTTTGTAATCTAATTTCAGAAGTAAAACCCCATACTTTTGGCACATTTTGTTCATTAGAAACATATTACTGAAACAAGATGGTAGTGAGATGAGAGTAACCAGGAGTGGTAAAATAGATGCAATGAATGTCACTTAAAAAAAAAAAGTTGATACATTAGTTTTCTATTGTTATGATGGCAAACCATTATAAACTTAGTATTTTAGAACATTTATTATCTTATATTTGGGATATTCAAAACCTTAAAAGAGGATGTTACAGGGGTAAATTCCTTCTAGAGACTCTTGCGTGCATCTGGTTTCTTGTGTATTCTAGCATCTAGAAGCTGCCGTGTTTCTTGGCTTGTAGTCTCTTCCTCCATCTTTAAGTGCTTTAAATCTTTAAGGAGATTTTGTCTTCAAAGTGTTTCTCACCTCTGCTTAAAATATTGTCTCTTCTCAGCTTCTCCTTCCTGTTCTTTATAAGAACTATTGTGCCAGATGAAGGCAGAGTCATCTGTCTCAAACTCCTTAACTTAATCGTATTGGAAAGTACAATTCTGCCATGTAAGGTGACATATTCAGTTTCTGAGGATTGGCTTTTAAATGACTCAGGAGAATATTATTTTGTTTATTAGAGTCAGCTAGAGTAAGAAGAAAGGGGATCATATTTTGGAGCTCAGAGTTCAGTGAAAGTATTTTGTAAATTATAAACTTGCCCATTTTATCATATAAGGTTCTGTAACTATGTAGTTGAACAATTCATTCGCTTATCAATTGATTCACTAAGGATTCTATAAATAGTACGTGGAGCTAAATGAGGTTTGAGTCTTATTTTTTAAAAATACTCCAAATATTAAGTATAAAAGTATTTACTAATATTTATTGATTATGAGATCAGATTTCTTAAATGAATATTTGTTCTGTTTTTTGTCCAGCTGAATAACACACTTCTCACCAGGTATTTGGAGTCTATGTTTTTATTTAAGTAATTGGAGACTACGTCCTTAAATCAGTGCATGAATTGACAGTTGCAAAATGCAGTCCTCATGACTACAGATAGTAGAGCATTGATAGAAAATGGATATTTTATTTATATAACTTTAAATCTGGAGGTCGTTAGGCAGCAAAACTGTCTTTGGGTATTATTAGCTATTTATAAAATACGTCATTTTCATTTTAGGCTTACTAGGCTTGTTCTTCTACTGCAATAAAATGAGTATTTTCTACTCTAAAAATGAAATGCATGTTCATGGGATAAATTGAAAAATTTAATAGAAACATGCAAACACAGTGGACTGCCATTACCATATGATGAATAATAAACACAGTTTAAAAATAGTCAGAGTGCATTTCAGAGGGCCTAAAACATTAAGTGTCTTGATTAGCAAAGAAATTTCCAGAAAAAACTGTAAGTATCTGGTGATTAGTGACAAACCCTTTGCCTATATAGCAATGAATAATTTGAAAGACACTCTTAAGACACCAACGAAAAAGTAGAATCTGTTTTGACTATTCATGAAGTAAAAATTAAGTATATATAACTTTTATTCTTATTAAGGAAATTATAAATTAATTATAGAAGTCAAAGAGATACACATGACTATGTACAGATGTGTTTGTACTTATACTGGATTCAGTATAGAGCTGAAGAATTGCTGAAAGTAGGGAACAAATTTAAAAACATGCTAAAAAGTAAATCAGGAGGAGAATTCCCTAACTGATTTTCTTCCAAGGAAGGAGGTTAAATACTCCCGTCCTGTGCCCTTTTCTACCCCAATTTTATTAGGAAGCTTTTCAGACAAAGTATAAAGACATCATTTTTACTATAGTTCTGTGGCTGTCCACCCATAATCCGTTAATTCTCCAAAGTTTCTTTAAAACAATGTGCTAGCTATGTGATGGAGATGGTTTAACTGTTTGTGCAGGAAGATGCCTTAGATGTGTAGTTTTTTGTGTGGGAGGCAGGAAGAGAGACAGGTGTAGAAGGGTTTCACTTGCTTCCCCACCCATGAATCATGGCCCTTGGTACTGAAGTTTGTGTATTGTGGCAGCACAACTGTGGTAAGAGCTGCTGGCCTATGTCATGTTTTGAGCTCTAATAATTCTTTAGGTCTACGCCTTTTCCTCCCAGCATCCCTAACTCACCTCCTTTCTAATCACAATGGCTATGGTACTGATTCAAGGAAAGATTAGCTTCACTGTTGCCTTCACTCTTTAACTGCTTTTTCCTTGAAAAGTTGATAATTTCCTCTTCTATATTAATTTAAGATTTTTTTAAAACTTACTATGCTTGGAAACCTCTTCTTTCTGAGCTCTTTCCAGAGTGTATGATCTTGTAGCTCTCCTGTTTTCTGGGAATTTTCTTTTGTGTGTGCACTTGTATCCATGTGTTGGTGTGCATGGCCACACATGTGTATTTAAATCCATATTATATAGTTTTCACAATGAGATGAGGCAATTTATTTTGTAAAGTTTTACCTAGTTTGACTTTTTATGAGATTGTTTTTAAGTACCTCCTCTTCCCCTCTAAAGAACAATGTAAATCTTCAGTCAAAACTTGTCTGACAGCCTGATTCATATTCACACCAATCCAGGAACTCGATATAAGCAAAGAACTGTCACTGGAAAGAGTATTAACCTTGTATCTTTGAACTACTTGTCACAGTCTTTCACCTTTCACTGTGAAGTCAACATTTCTATATGTGGAGGGAGGTTTAAGCAAAACAAACAAACAAATAAACAAAAACCAAAACTACAAATCAAGCTATTGCTAGCCTATGCATTTAGAAAACTTTTTTCCTGACAGAGTGTACAGTTATGTCAGCAGTTTCCCAGTTTGTTCTCTGATCCATTTCTCCACTGTTGCTGGTCTGCTTTGCAGTGTGAGACAAGATCTTGAAAGTTACGCTCCCTGTTGTTTTTGTCTTTCTCCCAGGTTGGCCAGTAGGAGCCACTGGTAGGAGAGCAGAGAGTGAGGGGAAGGGAATGCCTCCGTGCCCTCACTCTCGTTGGGGTAGTATCTGTGATGAAGCAGTACCTTTCCATGATTTCATTTCTTATCAAACTTCATCTTCTTTAGTGTTGTCTGCTGAAGAACGGCATCTTCTGTCTTGTTTCAAACTCCCAAGATTATTGTCCAGAGGTCTGGTCATATCTTCTCATCTCCATATCTTTTCAGCTTTTTGGATTATGGAAGTTTTTGCTGTTGATAATCTCTGGGTTGCCTCACAGTCCTTTGTTTGGCTTTTTGGCTCTCCTAACACCTCTATATCTAATTCCACATATTAAATTTCTTCTATTGAATTACCTAGCATGGGGTCTGTTTGCCTGACTGAACTGCGACTGAAACCATATCTCTTTTCTTCCACAAGAAAACTCTGTAGCACTTTGGTGTGTCTGAGAGAGATACACAAATGGGCTTAAAAGGAAATGGAGCTCAAGAATTTGTACTGGGTGAAAGAAAAATCTTGCACATATTTAATGAATGTCTGTGTGCTCAATTTAGATTGTGTCCAATAGTTCCACCTGAATGTTTTGTTTTATTTTGCTTTGGTCACATCATTGACCAACAGATGTGGTTTCCTCATTTGTTTTGAATGTATTTCTGCATCCTGTACAGTGATGTGGTGTTTATCTCAATAGAGTTCAGGTGTAAATGAAGTTATCACCACTGTCTCCCAAATAATTGTTTCTTTCCTTCTTTCTTGGCTCCCAAGAGGTACTAACAAAAAACAATAAGTTATCTAAGGGAAACAGGACCTCTAAGTTAAAGAATTCATGGACAAGGAGAATAAGAGGAGGAAAATGGAATCCAAAGATTGGGCAAATACAAGACATGATACTGAAACAACCTCTCCTCAAGAACCCTGCTTTGGCTTCTTTTGGAAACTATATTTGCCCAGGCACAGCTCCTGCATGTCAGCTTTCAGCAGCTGGCAGCTCTCCAACTTAGCACTTCATTTCACATAACAGCTCTAATTTTCAAATATTGACTTGAGAAGTTAGTCTCCCTGGTGCCAGCTCAATTCCTAAACATTATTGCATTTAAAGCTTTGATTATTATGATGTACTATTGGGGGTTCCAGTTATCAGACTAAATTCATCTTTATGGAATTTACTTTATTGGTGAACACCAAAGATAACACACCGACACATAGCCTTACAAAAAGGATGCTAAATCCATTTTGCAAAGATTTGTGCTTTAAAAGTACTTGAGTTATACACATTATATATCAGGGATGATGAATGTTATGTAACTGGACGTACTGTAAATAAAATTATGTGTTTCCCATTTTGGATGGAAAATAATCTGATTTTAGTATTTTAGAAGCAGAACATTTTCACTAGTCTGACAGTGCATTTGATCAGGGTTTGTGGGTGGGCTATACAGTATGGCAAAAAGAAAGCAAAATTAATATTTATGAGTTTGTAATGACTTTTTATAAGAAATAGTACATTATTAACATGTCTATTAAGTGTGAAAAAACTTGATAATTGCCATAAAGAGCAAAACATTTTAATAAAATACTTAAAATTCACTGTTAAAAATTGCAGAAATTGGCATTAGACTTTATATCCACAATTCACGAAAAGCAAGGGAAACTTCTTCAGAAATAGACTGTGTGTAACATAATTTAAATTAAAATTACTTCTTTTTTCCCATTTTACTTTCAGGTAGTCCTGAGAGCAAATTGTTGAGGAAATAAATATATAGATTTTATAATGGAGTTATTAATACAAAGTCATGAATTCGATTATTAAAAATTAAAGTTGGGCAAAATAGGCAAGGCAGTAAAACAATTGAAACGCTATGTGTAAAGTCTCAAAAATGTGAGGCAGCATTTCCCTGTAGGAGGCTCCACCTCTGGAGAGAATGTCTTCCACTTCTCAGAGGACAACAGAGGCTAAGGCAGCTGTGAGAAGCTGAGTCCACGAGCCACGCACATCTGGGGCTGTGAGTAGAAGTTTGGCCTTTAACCATGAGCAGATAAAGGCATCAACATGCCTTAACTTCAGAGAGCTCACTGGACCAATGCTGTCACATTAATAGTCCCAGGATGATGGCTTGAAAGGTAGAGTGTGGGGAAAATAAAACGCAGCAGGAACTCAGAAGCTATTGTAGTAGTCGACAGGAGAGTTGATGATGGCTGCATGAAGACAGTAGTGATAGAAGTAGTAAATGAGGTATGGGGAGAGATTTAATAAATATTTAAGAATGGAAACTAACGTTATTTATGTTCTTCAACACAACCCCCATATGCAAATAGTTACAATGCATATCAATAGAAAGAAAATATGGATAAATGTGAGTCATCAATGATTAAAAATATTTCAATCATTTTACTTGGGTTTCACTAGAAAACAGATGTACTCAACATAGTGTAACCATTAAACAAGACACAGCAATGTTTCAGTTTTGTGCTTTCTATGTATGTATGAATCTCACCTCTGAATCATTTAGCCACGATTTGGTCCTTCAAATGTCTGTCGTCTCCTTCATGGGCAATCCTTCCATTTTTGGACAGAGCACATTATCAGTTACTTTTCCCTTATGTTAATCGGAAATTTTGTCTTGTTGAGTAATGCTTCCACCCTTGTTTTTGTTTTTGCTTTTGCTTTTGTTTTTTTATCTGTTATACCAAGAATCTAAATTCCATTTTGCTTGGTTATTTTTTTAGGTATTTAAAAATTATTATAATTTCTTCATTAAATTTTCTTTGGCTAATCGTCTACAGCTTTTTCATTTGAATTTTCAAACTCTTATTCAGGTTATCCTTCTCTAGTGGCAATGCCCTTATATGTTGTACTGCAAAGTTCACAGTATTTTAGAGGTAGTCATACCAGCACAGCTTTGGGGACCTCCAGAATTCATAAGAATATCTCAAAGCCTTACCTTTTTGCCCTCCCAGCTAGTAACTCTCAGATAGTAGGTTATCTGTACTGCCTTCTCCTTGTTCTAGCACAGGGTCCCTATACACTTTTAAGATTTCGTAGAACTATTATTGGAGAACAAAGAACCTGAAATATCATTAGAAATATTTTATTTTTATTAGTTTCTCAAATCTCCTCAGTCTTCAGAGAGTAGGAAGGAAACAGTCTCTCACAATCTTGGGTAATGCTCTCACTCCCACCAACAGCAGTAAATGATTCCTTGTGGAACAATTAAATTAGCATTAGGGCAGGGGAATTCAATTGTATGGGGAGGGAGGTGAATGCTCAATTAATCCCAAAATATATAGCTCCAGAGATAGTAGCTGTCAGAGTCAGCCTATCAACAACTAAGCAGTTTGCTGTTTGACATATCTACCTTTCATATATCATAGGTCATTCCTTCTTTCGTTCTTGTTTAGCCAGCACATAACTGATTCCCTCTTTCCTCTAAACATTCACTCATTTTTATTGTTTCACTCTGAACTCCCTCCAAGTTGTTGATATATTTCTTTTATCTAAATGTCCGAAACTGTTATATACATAATGTAACCATTTTTAATGAAAATATTCTTAATATTAAACACTCACCATGTTTCATCACTTTTAATTCTACACTTGACCTTGAAAAACTTCAATTCTTACTCTCACGCAGTTTCCATTCTAGGAAGAAGATGAGCTTGGTACATCTTTGTTGACATCATCACATCTCTAGCCCTTGCTGGAGCCATTGTGAAATCATTTTTCAATCCTATAATATGGATTTGTTCTGTGTTTGAGTCATTCCATGAGGAGAGTGTAACAGAGCATACACAGATTAAGCAGCATGTAAATGGCGGGTCGCATGACACTGGTAGAGTCGTTAATAGTATCATTTAGGGCTGTTGCTGGTGAAAGCATTTGGTTAACTTATTAAGTAAATAGCATGGTATTTCCCAATTGTAAGGTAGGTTTTAAGTTTTAACACTATTTTGAAAAAAATATACAGTGTCTCTTCAAGGGACAGCACAGCTTTGGACCACCCACACCTGTCATTGCATCAAATGGCACAGACCATGCAAGTCAAAATGGCCTTCCAGGAAGACCCCAGGCATAACTCAGCCTAGCTAAGCCTGTCATGAGAATCAGTGATGAGAGGATTTCATTTTAAAGCTTATACTTTGGTGAAATGCTTGAGAAAAGTCAGGGTTCACTGATAAGCATCCACAGACGAGAACTGTGTCTCACAGCACACACTGAAACAGCCATAAGAAAACAGAGTGTGAACTTACTGATTCTCTGCTTTCTGGGTAACGGGAGGCAGCCCTTTTGCAGATTGGAAGTGGAGAGATAGAGGAAGAGAAAGAGAGATAGAGGAAGAGAGATAGAGAGGGGTGGAACGAAGGGGGAGGGTGAGTAAAAAGAACTAACACGTGATGTGTATATGTACTAACTTCCCAAGATAAATGTATTCATCATATGTAGCAAATGTGTACTGATAAAAATGTCTTAGAAACAAAATACTTTTGGGACACAGAAAAAAAAGCTTAGAGAACCTTCTATTATCACAATTCCCTATCCTTCCTAGGGAACTAAACTTAGATGTGTAGAACAAGAACTCTTTTGCAACCTATTGATAATTTGGAATGAAAAACTTCATTATGGAACTTGAGTTATTCAACATAGGATGTTTAACAACATCCCTGACTCCTAACTACTAGAAGCTGGCAATGCCACCCATATACCACCAGCTAAGTCACTTAGATTCTCTAAAGTTTAGTCTTCTCATCTATAAGATAGGGATGATATTTACCTCTTAGAGATGTTGTAAGATTGAAAGATGCTACATGAAAATAATTTAGCAGAGTTCCACTATGTAACAAGCCCAGAATGTATATCAGCTATTTTTATCTGCTGTCTATGCATTGTGCATTACAAAGTATAGGTTCAGAACTTCTCATACTCTTTGTTAGTTCCCAATTTGGACCTCCCTTTCAGAAATTAAAATGGAAATATAAACCCTGTGGCATTATTTGATTATTCTACATATTTTTTCTATAAGAAGACAAACTAGGAATGATTTAGGTACAGCAGATTGCTATAACCAGGTTTATTCCCATTTTTATAGGTAATTATTTGCTTTACTCAAAGTAATAAAGAATAAAAGAACGTGTAGTTTAAAGAATTTACTCTATAATTTTTTTTACTTTTTAAAAGTGTATTCCAGAAGCTTCTAGTGAATTAATATATTAAATTTATTCCCAGGGCAAACTAAGTTAAAGGAAGAGTTTGTGATTTTTAGTACTTCATATTATATTTGTTTTTTTCCTCTTAGTCCCCCCTACTCCCACCCACAATCACCTGGAGTCTCTGAGGCTGCAGTAATCTCCTAAGGTTTATCCACACAGAAAAGGAAAACACCTAATTAGAGTAAATAATTTGATAGGACCAGATTGGTTAGAAAATTAATTTACAACAGCTGAGAAATGAATGACAGTGGTTTCTAATATGATTGGAGCCCTGCTCAGGGAAAAATAAAAGGGGTGGGATACGGGGAGTAGAGAAGAATCTGTGATCATGATAAATAGCAGCTTGTTCATTTTGGAGTCATCATCCGGGGACTTCCCAGGAAGATCTGTATGAAGTTAAGTCGTAGGGTCTGCTACGGTCTGAATGTTTCTGTCGCTTTCAATGCCTGTATTACAATCCTAGACCTCAAGTTGATGGTGTTACTACGTGGAGCTTCTGGGAGATGACACATCCCCATTCCCTGCCCCTTTGAGATTAGCAGCTCCCAAAGAAGCCCCAGACAACTCCGTCCTCCCTCCCAGCACCCGAGGCTACAGAGGAAAGACGGCCACCTAAGAAGCAGGTCCTCTCCAGAGACCAACCTCCCAGCACCTTGACCTTAACTTACCAGCTTCAGGGACATGAAGAAACAAGTTTCTGTTATTTGTGAGCTATTGGTTTATGATATTGGGTTATAGCAACCTTCAGGGACTAAGAAAGGACCTTAACTAAAGGCATTAGAAGTGTTATAAATAAGGCATCAAATAAATTGTAAGAGGTATTCATTGGCTACACTCTAAGAACAGAAAAGAAGGAAAAGAAATGTGGCAAAAGGGCTTATGGAAAATAGCAGCATCAAGAAATAAAGAATGTCAAAATGGGAAGATGAAATCTAATATATTTGGAAGCAAGTTCATTTTAAAACTCCTATATTTAAGTTGAGTCTATCAATAATGCAGTACACGTGGGAAGAAGCATGTGGATAAGAGTAGCACTTAAAGATATTTAAATACAATCATGATTAACCCCCACCAAAGTAGGTATGACTTTGCAATGCGAATCTGGAAATACTGCCATTGTTTTCCAGGCCACAGAACCTGGCAGTCATGATTATACAAGGAAGATACGAGGAATTTGTGACTATTTTAGACTAACAGCTCCCAGTATGGGGACCTTGGTCAAAAACTGAAATCAAACACTGTTAGGTTTAAAGTGTCCAAGTAAACTACATGATAGATACACTGAAGAACATGAAGAAAAAATATACAACAGAACACAGGATTACTTTTAAAAATGAAATACCTGCTGGGAATTTAGCTCAGTGGCAAAAGCACCTGCCTGGCAAGCTCAAAGTCATGAGTTCAATCACCGGTATCCAAAAATAAATAAAAATAAAAGTGAAACACCAATTCAACCTAAGGTATTATGCTAGGCATTGCAGCTATAAAGATCAATAACAACGAAGGTAGGATAAATAACAGTGAAAGGAGGACAAGTAAGCTACAATTCTTGCCCATTAGAAGATAGTAATTTAGTGAGTGAGACAAATATTGTCACAAGCCTTAGATGGGTAGAGGAGGAATAAATATTCTTTGGAGGTACACAGTAGGAAAGTATTCAATAATTCTAGGGAAATATTAGAGAATACAACATGCGAGGCATTTAAGTAGGGTATAAACAGATAGAAGTATCTGGAAAAGTAAGTAGACAGTTGTAGACATTCTAATGGAATACAGTGGGTGTAGGATGGAGGGCAGCATACAAAAGCTCAGAGAAAGGGCAGGTGATGAGAAAGCCAAGCCCAGGGGACAGGGTGACGATGAAGACACGTCTCTGAGGGAAAATGACAGAAAGGATGGGTTCTCACAGGAAAGACTTTAACAGTTCTTCTCAATGCAAAAAGTGATTTCATCTTGGAGATTAATGTATTTAGAATAATCCACTAGGTAGAAATACTACTATTTCCTAACTTGTCTAACTACTGAGTTTATAATCCATGTGGCAGCTGAAGATAAACATCTTACTCTCAAGGCTCAGCAGACCGTGATGGAAAAGCAGAGGTTTAGAGCAAGATGTGGGTGAACCTTGGCTTGGGTGCTTTCTCCTTACTGAGCATAGGAAAGTTTAATTAAACATGCTGAGTTTACTTTTTGATTCTTGTAAAAATAGGGAAGTCAATTTCAGGCACGCACCAGGCATGGTGGCGCACGCCTGTAATCTCAGCACTTGAGAGGCTGAGGCAAAAGGATTTTTGCGAGTTCTGGGGCTACAATGTGAGTGCAAGGCCAGCCCAAACTGCATAGTCAGACCTTATCTCAAAAAGACAAAAAAAAAAACAAAGCGAAGTCAACTTCCGTTACTTAGGTCATGTTGTACATATGTTTCAGCAAAATTTTTCCCACGGTGCTACTAACCTAGGAAATGTTCACACAACAGCAGCTGTATTATAATATTACTCTTTTCTACCTATATGACAATGGTAGAATGTTACCATTAATAAATTCTAGCTTTGTTAATGAATATTATTAATATTAGCTAGGAAAAGTTTAACATCACATACATTATTGTGAATTAGTTCCATTTTCCAAATGCTGAAGTTTAATTTCTTTGCAAAGGAAATGATTGCAAGTTGACATTCATGACCAGGTTGGTGTGAACAACACTAAATTAGATATCACAGTATGTAAAAATACTTGAACCTACCAGAAACATATTAAGAAATTAGTGTCCTTCTTTAGTGAATAATAGGATAAAGCAATTTGTTTTATTTTATTTTACTTTCCTTATTTAATTTCCCTTCATTGTCAACCATGATGTGGCTGAAAGTAAAAGTGGGTCCTTTCTTCTCTTTCTACCCGTTAACTCCCATTTAATATGCCACTGAAGTCCATTCCCACCCTCCACCTCCCTGTGATCTCATTTCTCATCAATGTGTACATGAGGTCTTTCAAAACCAACTTAATTCTCCTTCCTAATCTCATCCTTTTTTCTCTTCATTCATATCGTGACATCACTGTGAGGTCTAACCCATGTCATGTCTCCATCTCAACCTCCTGTGAATTTTCATGTCCTTTAGTAATGTGTTGACCTTATGTCCTAGTCTGTTCTCTGCTATATAACAAAGTACCTTACACTAGGTAATGTGTAAAGAAAAGAGATCTATTTAGCTTACAGTTTTGGAGTTCCAGACTAGTTGGCTTTTTATCACTGTAAAGCAGTAACTGAGATAGCACCCTTATGAAGAAAGGGAAGTTTATTTAGCTTACAGACTTGGAGGTTTAACATCTAAGCAGCATCAAGCAGCCTCAGTTAGGGCTGATTCTTGGCTGCATCACCTCATGGCTCATGGCAGGCAGAAAATTAGGAGCTGTCAAAAGCAAGTAAGTGATTTCATCTAGGATCAAGAGGACAGTGAGTGAGAGTAGGGCCGTGGTCAGGTTTTTATAGCTTCCAAAGAATCCCACAAAAACTTCCCTCTGAGAGCATGTCACCAATAACTGGAGGATGTCCCATTCGGCCTCACCTCCTCAAGATTCCATCACCTCCAAATAGCATTGCCCTAGGACCAACCTTTAACACATGGGCCTTTGGGGAATATTCAGCATCTAATAATTAGTGATGCACAAGAGACTGGTACAGGCATCTGCTCACCCCTGGTGAAGCCTTTTGAGTGCTTCACAGCATGGCAGATTGCATCTCACAGGAACACATACAAGAGAAAGACATCCCCAGTAAGACAGGAACAGGAGGCCAGGCGGGGCCCTTGTCTTACTTATTTTTTACGCATCGCTGAGACAAATACCTGATGCCCAAAGGAAACGTTTATTTCTTACAGTTTCGGGAGGTTTCAGTCCATGCTCGGTTGGCTCCAAGGCAGGGTGGCATGGCGGGGCCGCAGTTTATGGCGGCTGCAGACAGCAAGGTGGAAACCAGCAAAAGAGAGAGACACACCTTCTTCCTATCATTACATCACATCCTGGCTCCACCCCTTAGGAGGGTGTAGCACTGACACCACCAATCTGAGCACTAGACAATGAACCAGTCACAAATGTACAATGCAAATACATGAGGCCTGGGGGCCACCGACATAAACCATGACAGGCCTGTTCCTGAGAACTGACTCAGGCAAGACTCAACCCATTGTGAGATAACAGAATTAACCCCTTCTGAAGCAGTGCCCATGACCTAGCCGTCTTTCAGGGCCACACTTGTTAGATCTTCCACCTCTCCACACTGTCATGCTGGAGACCAAGTTTCCAGCACATGAACCTCTGGGGACCAAGCTATGCACCCACAGAACCCGACATTCAAACTATTTATAACCCATTCCTTCAAAGTCTGTCTGTGTTTCTCGGTTCTAATCACAGTGGTTATTTTAGTGACCATCAAATGTTCTGTGGATATCTTCAATTCAATCTCATTTTTACCATTCTTTCATTTTCAACCAACATGTCCTCTAGTACTTTTAAGTCCAACTAAGTCCCATAGCTAATAGGGATTTAATTGTTTATAGCAGACACTGTAGAGTGTCCTAGACCTCAGTTTGAAGTCTGGCTCTGTTACATACCTCAATATTAAATTAATGGAATTTTAATTTCTTAGAAACTCAATTAGTGTCATCTACAAAATAACTAATATATTACCACCCTCACTGCTTTGAGGGTCAAATAAAACAATGTAATAAATGGATTAGTTTCCAGTTCCAAGTGATGAAGTATGATAAAAAAATGAATAAACTAAAAATAAAAATTTATTAAAGTAAAAGACATATTGCCTTTAATCCCCTTCCAAATACTCTCCATCATTTTGAACACACTTATCTCTTAACTCTGGCTACGTTATGAAGCAGTTCTGGAAGTTCTGTGTCATGGTTGCCTCAGTGTCCTGAGTTGATTAAAAACATTTTCAGCAATTCTTATCAAATAAGAATATTTTGTTGTGTTCTTATGATCTTATTCACCATCATAAGACTTCTGACTCTTCTTCCAAAGTGAAGATGATCACGAATGGAAAATATTGTGAATCAACACAGGACACTGAGGCACAATAAGCAGAAAGCTTCCAGAATTGTTTCAAAAACTGATAAAAACGACAGGAAAAGTGTGTTTCAAAGCAAGAAGGAGTATTTTGAGGGGTGATAATGGTAATGTCTTTTATTGTAATAAATTTTTTAAAATTTAAATGTTCACCACATTTTGTGATCATGTCTCAGGACTGGCAAGTAAATTTTTGCTACTATGTATTTTCTTTGATCATCTCAGCTCCTTTTCCAAATTAATACTTGATTAAATTGGAATAGTAGATATTAACAGGACTAGGTAAAACATGATATTTAAGGAAAAAATACAAATATACACTTCAAAACATTAACAACTGACATTTATGATGAAATTATGAATAATGTTGATGTTTACATATGTTACTATACGTTCAAAGTTTATAGCATTTAAATGCTTTGTTTTCAGCAATAGAATAATTTTGCCTTTAAAAATGTCTAAATTAAAAAAACACTAAACAGAGTTGTCACAGACATGGAGAAATGCAAACTTTCATACAGTGTTGGTGTGAATGTAAAATAACTCAGCCACTTTGGACAATGGTTCAGCAGTTTCTCAGAATGTTAAATCTAAAGTTGCTGCATGAGCTAGCAACTCCACTCCTGGGTATCTATTCTAGAAAACTGATATCATATCTCTTACAGAAGTATACACAAATATTCACAGAAGCATTAACCATGGAAGCCAAGAAAAGTAGAAATAACCCAAATCTTCACCAACTGAAGAAAAAAATCACGTTGTGTGCTCATGGAATAAATTCTATTTATCACTGAATGAAGTATTGATACAGACTGTGACATGGATGGACAAAAATGCCAACAGAATATAGACACAAAGGAATACATATTGTACAACTTAATTTATATGAAATCTCAGAATGAGCAAATTGATAAGGATGGAAAGTAGAGTTAAGGGCTGGAAGTGTACAGGGAGAAAGAGGCACAGGGTAATTAAAAGTTATTCCCAATAGGCACAAAGGTTTTTTTTTTTTTGGTTGGTGATGAAAAATGTTTTCACATTAAACAGTGGTGATTTCTGCACACATGAAGAATTGCAGCCATTTTAGGAAATACTAGGAGAGTTTTTCAACAAATTTTCTAGGTTAAAGCTCAAGTTATCACATGACCTAGAAATCTTACTCTTAAATTTCTAGAGAAAATACATCCACACAAGGATCTGTGTCTAAATGTCCATGTCAGAATTATTTCTAATATCCTATAGATTGAAACTACTCAAATGCCCATCAGCTGATGAGTGGCTAAACAAAATGTTAATACTAAAACTTGCAGAATTGTACAATTAATACTAGTGAGTTTATGATATGTAAACTATATTTCAAAAACAGAGTTTAGGTTTAATTTTGTAAGTAATGGACCTGTAAGTCAGAAAACTGCAGAAAACAATTTATCAGTAGTTGTCAAGAAGTTTTCAATTTAAAGATTTTAAACTTGACATATCACTTTGAATTCAAAGGACTTGTTTTTGGAGAGTAACAGCAGTAATGACAATTTTGGAGTATCGATTATGTGCCAGGGCACACACCAGCTTCACTAGCCGAATCATGCCAATACTACAGTGAAATAGACATCGTAAACACTTTTTGCAGATGAGTCAGACAGAGTTAAAGATTGGCCAAGGTCACGGAGCTGTTTAAGTGGCAAGAAAAAAATGTCAGCCCCATCTATCTGATTCGATAGCCCATACTCTCTCCAAGCTTTAGACAACCTTGCAGTATGACCCGAATTTCTCTTGGCTTTCCCATTTCTTTTCTCATTTATCTAACTCATCACCAGATTTTTGGCTGGAGGCCCTTCAAGACACCTCCTAAGTTAGATTATAAGCTGGTATTTAGTCGCCATGCTTAATATTAGTTCTGAGTATCTCATTTCTTTGTTTACTTCTTTTGTTCTTCAGGGTTAATGCCTACCTTTATGCTACTCTAACTTTAGCACCTAACACTACATTTAATATAAAAGGTCCTCAAAAATTTTTATTAAATGTAATTAATATTAATTGCATGAAGAACTGAATTGTCTTTAGTTCATAATAAAAGTGGTAACACTAACTATGTTATTCTACTTATCACTCATCAAGTATATTTGATCATTTTATTATATCCAAATCTTTAGCCATGCTCTAAGGACTGACCTAAAGTGAATATTATCCACTTTCTTTACATATAATTCACACAATAGTCCTCTAAGACAAGAATACTTTGAATAATAGTGTAATATTTTAAATTCCATGTTAACCTTCACTGATTATTAATTAGAGGCTGAGCATCTGTGGAGAGGAGAATGAAAAATCATAAGTACAAAGTATTTTATATGTCATATAAACTCAGAAAGTTTAATTTTGATATGTCCCTGGCCCATCATGTGTTCTATTTTGGACTTTTATAATGGTCTAATCATACTAAGTGGTCCTTACAAAGAATCATGTACTTTTTCTTAGGTTGTCATCAGAAACACCATTACTCAGCTTTAAACTATTAAAAAAAAAGATTTGCTTGTTTATATACAAAGGATGATGAAAAATAGAGTGAATGCTCACGTTTAAAAGGTTATTACAATAAAAGACATGTTGACATTAATCTGACTCAAAATACTCCCCTAGTTTCAACCATACTTACCCCATAATTTTTGTCACTTTCTGAAACAGTTCTGTGAGTATATTGTGAGTGTCTTTACAAAATCAGGGAGTGCTGCTACCGAGTGTGCCACAGAAAGGTAAACTCCTAAAAAGATAACAGTGTGCCCTCATCTACCTTGCTCATCAGATCTTACACTGAGGGACTCCTGGATTTTTTCCAGAGACAAAATGACCATGAAAGTAAATGTTTTGAATCCATTCAGGGTATTGAAGTAGCCATGAGAAGTGCAACTAAATATACTTGTAAATATTTGAAGTATCATCAAAATAATCAGAGGCAGATAAACTCTAATGCTCAAGTGCAATCATTCATTTCTTTCTTGTCATTCTGCTTTTCCTCACTTGAGTTAAATGTGATCTGACGTATCGATTATCTATTCCTGGCCATGGGGGCATTTATCTCTCATATGGATCTGTTTAATTTAGGGATATTTGTTTATACAGAAGTATATGATGCTTCAGAAAGGTTGTGGGTCAAAAAAAGAGTAAGCACCACTGCACTGTGACAACTGCATGTCCAGTGGGGATAGACGTGGCATTCAGGGGCTGAGCTGGAAGGGTGCCACCCTCCTGATGTGTGTGCTGCAAGCACTGAGACGTCAACAGGAAGTGCCAGGTGTCTCCAGTAAGATCCCTCTTCTTAATGATACTTTTAGAATCTCTGATTAACTTTACTTAACTGTATCATTTACACATGATAAAGTTCACTTGGTTAACATTTTTCCCTTTGGAGAGCTAATTAAGAGTGCACGTACTAGAGTAACACTACCTAGATTCATGTTCTAGCACCATTTCTTTAAAATTTTTTTTATTAATACATGTTTGCAAGGACATGATGATTACTTTCTGTATGGGGAATTGGTACATGTACAGAACACATATCAATTCTCTTTTTCCCCCCTTCCCATTCCCTTCATTTAATTTTTGCTGGCATCAGACTCATTTATTTATTTTATAATCTTTATCAAGCTAATCATCATAAACACAGATTAACAGCCAGATTAGCAGGCCAGAAAACATGAAAAACAGATAAGACGATAATACTAAATCAAAAATATGCTTTTAGATACATTGTGTATGCTGGATTACAAAATTTATGATCCAGTGATATTTAGAAGGTGTACTAAACTGAGTAACCACCACCATAACCCATTTTCTGTCACCCAATTAGATTCCTTCATGTCCATTTATTGTTAATCCACTGTTCCACTTCTACCCTGGAAAATCATTACTCTACATTCTATCTCCAGAAAAATTATCTCAACTGTATATTTCATGTAAGTAAAAACATACATGTGTCATCTTTTCTGGTTTCTTTCTATTAACATAAAAATGCTGAGGTTCACCCACATTCTCCATATATAAGGGGTGCATCCAACTTTATCGTTGAATAACATTCCTTTTATATATGCGCTACATTTTATATCTCTACTCACCATTTCAGAGACATTCAGATTGTTCCCAGTTCAGGAGTTTTACTGATGATGT
This sequence comes from Dolichotis patagonum, assembly GCA_004027295.1. Taxonomy (NCBI): domain Eukaryota; kingdom Metazoa; phylum Chordata; class Mammalia; order Rodentia; family Caviidae; genus Dolichotis; species Dolichotis patagonum. The sequence goes on from PVJX010014180.1 coordinate 29,873, forward strand.
TGCAATAAATATTCTGTATAAATCCTTTTATAATATACACTTTCATTTCTCTTGGGTGGACAATTAGGAATGGAATTGCTGTGTCATAGTAACTACTAGTTTAACATTTTAAGAGTTTCACAAACTTTTCAAAGTGGCTGCACTATTTTATATTCCATTCAGTGATGTATGATAGCCCCCATTTTCACACTCTTTTATCAATATTTAATGTTGTATTTCTTCTTCATCATGGCTTTTCAAATGGATGTAAAGTGATATATTATTATCGTTTAGGTTTTCATCTTCCGATGTTAATGATAGGCATCTTTTTATTTGTAAGTGTACATTTGTGTGTCTTTGGGAGAAATATGTACTCAAAACATTTGCCCATGTTTATAATACATTATTTGTCTTATTGAGTTATAAAAGTCTTTGTGTATTTTTATACAAATCCCTTAACAGAAAAATGATTTATAAAAATTTTATTTCATTATGGGGATCATCTTTGAACTTTCTTGATGATGTATTTTGAAATATGTTTTTCATTTTTCTTATATTGCTCATGCTATTAGTGTCATATCTAAATATTTGCCTCAGCCAAGATTTGAATCAGTTTTTCTTATGTTTTATTCTAAAGCCTAAATTTCTATCTTTCACTTAGGTCTCTCATCTATCATAATTTAATTTATTTTTTGCAGAGTATGAGATGGTCCAGTTTTCTTTTCAAAAACAATTAGATATTCAATTCTCCAAGTGCCATTTGTTGAAGAGATGGCTACTGCCTCATTGAATTGCCTTGGAACCTCTAAAGAATATCAGCTGATCTTAAATATAAGAGTTTATTTCTGGACTTGTAGTTCTGTTCCATTGATTGATATGTCTATCTTTATGCCAGCATTACACTGCTTTAATATATAAGTTTTGGGAAGTAATGGAAACTTTTAACCTAAGAGATTAGTTAGAAGTGGCTGAATGTACTTTGCATTGGAGAAATATTATCCCATCAATATAGGGTACAAGAATTGATATAAGTGGATGGGGAATATGTAAGAAAAAAAAAAGAGCAAAAAAAAAAAAGAAGAAGAAGCAAGATTACTACAGAAAATCCATACTATACATAAATTCAATGTTGATATTTGTGCTTGCTTTTGTGACTTCAAGGTTGCTAACAATCAAGAAGGAAATGGGAATATATACATAAACTACATTTAATAATACAATTTGGTTTCTTAGTAAGACATCATTATTTTTAGGTCTTGGAGATTTTATCCTAAGAGCATCTATAAAAAGGAAAATTTTATCAGATACTAAGTGGCAGCCTTACCAAAACTGTTGCCTTGAGCAAAGCAAGGGTTTCTAATTTTTCTTAGTATGTTCTGCAGTGTAGATCAGCTGCACTTGTATATTCAATAATCAGATAAACAAGATTTGTTCCTAATTTGGTTAATCCTGGGACAGATGTTTGATTATTGAAGACATTGTCCCATTTATACTGCTTCTTTCAACATTTTTTGTGAATGTATAGGGCAGCAAAGGATTTAGGGTCTTACTTCATAGAAGTTAAAGCATAAGGACACTGTTACAAGTTAAGATCAAAACTACCTATTTTAATAATAAATCTGAATAAGGAGTGTGCTGGTATGCTTTTATGAAAGAAAATAAGCCTGATAAAAGTGTTTAACTCATCAAGGTAGTTAACTGAGATGGAATAAGAGAAAATCTGTTCCTCCCAGCCAGAACCTAATTAATGTCAAGAATAAAATCTTAAAGTTTGCAGATATTGTATAGAGGTGACAAAACTCTCCAGACTTCAGCAATAGTTTCCCTAAAATCAAGATAGATAATATAGGGAGACAGTTGTTCAGAAATTCATTTCCTTTTTACTTAATCATATCAAAATTTTACCAAAAATACAAATACATTAACGATCTTAACTTTATGTGCTTTCCTTTCCTAAGGAGAACTGTTGATTACTGAGAAGTTTGGGTCTTCCGGGTATGCAGAATGTGTGACTTTGTGTGTTTAATGCTATAAGAAGTCACTGTTCCTGCTGGTACTGAACCACAGGCCTTTGAAGTCAACATCATTGAGAGAAAAACAGTTCTAGATATGGGAACATTGGGCTTTCTTGGTTGACTGGTAAGTGAACAAATGTGGCATTCTGTCAAGTGTGTGTCTATGGAGGGCACTGTCAAGCCATGGACAGGACAGCTTGGGAGGCCTTCTACTGTCAGGAAAGAGTAAGGAAAAGCCCTTCTACTCTCAGGCTCTTTCCTGAACCTGAACAGAACACACCATTGCTATGTCACACAAAATTGTTAGTCTTTTTTATACTCTCTTGCATCAAGTGATTTTTCTGTTATGATTTGGTTTTGTCTACTTTGTTGACTAACTAGCAATCAGGTGAATATAATGTCATCAAAATTATTTCTTTGTCACTTGAAACATAGGGTTCTGTTCTTGAGTACATGAGTAGGCTTCGATTGCAGGACTACCCGAAAAAAGTATCAATTGTGTGTGTGCATGCGTGCGTGTGTGTGTGTGTGTTTGTGTGTATGCACATTTGCATTTTTAGGGACATTAGTCCACACTGTTTGCAAAAGATCAATATGTCTAATGACTACTTTGTTCTCCTGCAAGTCCCTTCACCCCACCTTCGGCCACATCTGCCTTGTTCACCAACAATTCTTCATGCATTTTGACCATCTTTTCACCTGTGTAACTTGAAACCAGATCATCCTACTTCTTACATTTTGTTTGGGTCTTTCCTGTCACCATCATATCCAGGCAGCTTTGGCTTTTGCTGACCAGTGGGTTCCAGGTATTGATAGGACAATGCTTCCTTGTTTTATTGCCAAAGGAAAAATTATGATTTCCATTTGCAGGAAGTTCCTCAGAATGTTCCTTGGGCCTCAGGTATTAACCAGTTCAAAACACAATTTTGTGTTGATTTTCCCGCATTTCCTTCTTCATCCTTTCTTTTCTATCTCTCTTGCTCAAATTAGCTATTGACAGATAAGTTTTGCCTGAAGAGGACTCTAAAATAACACAACAAATGTCTTAAAAATGTATTCAAATCCAGGACCTAGAACTTATAGTGTTTCCCACTTGGGTAACACATTTTCTAAATCTTCCATTATGAGAGCTCAGTGACTATGGCACCTGAATTTCAACTCATTTGTATGTTTGGTGTGACCTCCATATATATATGGAAAAATTGAGGAATTGTTCAGATGTAATTAAAGACCCCATGTCAGATGACTTTGAGCTGATTGAAGGGAGATTATCTTCTGTGGTTTTCACCAACCACATGAGTTTGAAAGAGAATGCTGAGATTCACCTAAGACTGAAACTGACCCGGGGCAACACTTTGATTATAGCCTCATAAGACTCAGAGCAGGGTCCCAGTCAGGCTGCGTCCAAACTCCTGGTCCATAGAAACTATAATTTAGTAGAGGGATGCTGTTTCAAGTTGTTAAGTTTGTGGCAATTTGTCATTTAGCAATAGAACAGTAATACACAGCACTACTCATCATTTTCATTTACATTAACTCTTCTCCACTGCGAAGTGTTCCTAAAGAATAGTACCCATGTTCTTTTTAGTTTCATTTCACTAGTATCTAGCAAAATACTTTGAAAGCATTTAATAAACATTTGTTAATAAATGACTATCATTAACATTCTGAAAATGAAAAGTATAAAAAAACCAACTTAGACTTTGACAGTGTCTTTCCATAATAATTGTTTAAAATTTCAAATCTCAACATGTCTTAGAAAAATGCATAAAATATGTCTAGTTTTAAAAATTATTTCATGCACAGAAACTTTATTTGTGCCCCAATAATACTATCCACAGCAAACAAAGGTACAAGGTCCTGCAGGGCCTTGACAACTTCAAGAAACACCCTCAAGCCATACTTCATTTTGATAGCACCACTCACCAAAATTAATAAAGGGACTTCACTGAAATCCAAGATTCTGGTGGGACTGTGCCAAATTGGTGTTAGATGCTCAAAATGGCAACCTGAATGAGATTTAGATATTGAACATGATTCCTTAGTCTCTCTTTAAAAGGGAGATAATGGTTATCATATATGAGTACACCATACTGAACTTTCAAGATATTAAAGTTTAATGCTTAATCTCCCTGTATAGTTCAGGAATCCATTGAGTGAATTAATATTTCTAATATACCTAAAAGTACTTTGATTAAAGGTGTTCAACAATACTAAAATCTGAACTTCTAATAAGATGATGGCAGGAGTGTCTTAAAAATGAGCATTAAACAAGTAAGAATATTCATCAAGTAAAACTACAGAAAGTTTAAAAAGGTAGTACAAATGTGATTTTATAGATAGTTACTTTTTATTTTTAAAGTCCCTTCACAAAAATCTATTGCCAGAAATTAGTTTAATTTTTTCTATCTGCTATTCTTACTCTTGAATATATTCTTGCTTGGAGAGGAGATAATTACAGATCAATCTGACAGTACAGGTAATAGAAAAGAGAATAAACATGGCATACTTTCATTAAGTATAATAAATTTAGACCTAGAAACTAGACACCTATGGATATAATGAGCTTTACATTATACCTTTACTTAATTTTGACAATACATTTAAAATTACACTTTTATAAATTAATGTGACTATGATTATATAATTTACTACTTAGAAGTTAGCTATTTCAAATTGTTTTGAAAGCTTATCTTTATGGTTCTGCTGAAGCCTCAAACCCCTGAGTATGAACACAATACTGAGATCAGAGGTAACATTGTCAAAAGAAAAAAGTGAAGCTATTTGATAAGTAAAGATAAAAAGTTATTATAGCCTAAGCCTTTCTCATGTCAATTTCTTAAATGTGAAAAATATCCAATGAACCCATTAAATACATTTTGACAGACAAACAGCAGGAGGCTTGTTGACCTTTCACCTCTCATTGATTTCCCCTTCAGTCATTTTCCTTGGTGATTTCCACTTTTCCTGCATGTATTTTGCTTCCAGTTCACTCTCCACATGCCACTCCTGCAATCACTGAGAGTGGAAACTCGCAGGACTCTGAGCTGCACTGACATTTTGGGGGAATCTTGAAAGTATAAAACAGCCACTTCCTCATACTGAACAGTGAGTTCTTCAGTCAGCAAATATTTCTATGAAATATAGATACCTTTGCTGCCTCGACAATGTGGCTGAACAAAAAAACACCTGGTTGAGTCAAAATGGTCACTTACTCATACGCTCAACACTTCCACCAGCATTGATAAATTAATCACTCCAGGGATCATGCCAAATGGAGACCCGAGAAAGAAAGGAAGTTTAGGGCAGCCCTCTCCTATCAAAGATCCAGGGGAAAAAAATCTCATGGCAAGATATAAGCAGCCAGGTTGTCATTTACTGGTGCCAGTGAATTGAAATTAAGTGAAAAATCTATGTGAACTAATTTAACCCTGATAGACAAAAAGAAACTAGAAGAGTCTGGAGTTGTTCTAATTTCATTTTTTGAAAGGCGTTATTATGTGTCATGTCATTTGTGGTTGTTAGAAAAACAACCACAAATGTTACTAAGCAGGGACAGACTGAGCAACACTAAAAACCAAAGCTTTGGTGGAAGCAGAGTTGTCAGGGTTTGTAGGGCTGTCATACAAGTTGTAAAAGGCTTAAAATGACTCAACATATGTTATGTGCAAGGTAGACTAAATATTCCACAGAATCCTTAGTCAAATTAGATGTTTTGTGGAACTGACCTTAACATTTTGCTTCTTCGTCGGCTTTTATGTGTTATGTTTGCAGCTCTAGGCATTTACAGGTCTCCAATATGCGACTGTCATCCTCTAGTGTCTTCAATGTGCTGGTTTCAAAATGGGACTCCCTGCTCTCCTCCCTTAAAATAAAATCAAAATCATTCCACATAGTAGCCATGAACATTACAGGTTTGGTCAAAGATTTCTTAAGGAGAAGGAAGCATATTTTGCATCAGAAAGAAACTGATAAGAATCCCTGAGGCTTTCATGTTCTTCCCCAAACTTCCTTTGGCTGCTGGTCACTGCATCTTCTCTTTTTCCATTTCCTTTGTGCCGCGCCCATGGCTCCCTTATGTCCTTGTGGCTCTTGAATCGTCATCTCATGCCTATGTATTATCTTTGTCTTCATTTTATGCCTCAGCTCTGATTCCACTCCAGGCTCTCCTGCCAGCCTGCCTTGTCTGCTTCCAAATGAAGAACTTAGCAGAATCCACCTGACTTCTAAGTCAGTTGACTTCAAAGTCAATTGCATACTAGCGAAAATGATGTCTTCACCCAAATATTTTCCTGTTACACAAAGTTTTGAATCATGGAGAGAGAAATAATTTACCCTTAATGCAGATAAAAAAGAAAGAGAAGATGTTTTGAATTCTTTTTTTAATTAGTAACTCTTAGTAATACAGAATGGTGAGGGATTTTTTTTGGAAACTGGTACATACATTTAACATATTTGATCATTTCCAATACAATTACTCTCTTTCTCCTTTTGCTCTCTTTTCCCTGAATCCCATCCAGATCTCCAAAAGTATACCTCCTAGTTTCTAGTCATCTCTCCTTCAATTAATTAATTAATTAATTAATTAATGTTAGGTTTCTTCTATAATAAAAAATGGAATATTTAACTTTCCAAGACTTTAGTTATATCCTTAATCCATTCTTAATTGGTTCCTTTTCTCATTTCTTCAACAAATACCTCAAAGTTTCAAAGTTTCACTGATCCAATTGTGAACTGAAGGTTTTCATCTTTTCCAAATTCATGTGTTGGGTCCTAACACTTAATATGACTATATTTGGGTGCAGAGTCCAAGAAGAAGTGATAAAGAGTAAGTGAGGTCATAAGATGAAGCCCTGATCCAGTAGGCTTGAAGTCTTTGCAAGAAGAGACACAAACCTGTCTGCCCAGGAAGGACGGTGAGCGGACAGTTACCTGCAGGAGAACCCTTACCCGAACCCATTAACTGAACCTTGATCATGTCTTTCTAGCCCCTAGAACTGTGAAGAAGTAAAAGTTTGTCAGGTATGCCGCCCAGTCTGGAGGCATAAGGAATTATATTACGGCAGCTCAAGCTGGCTTATGCAGTCCTACACTCCAGTCTTTCTATCTACATTTAGCAGATGATTTAGCTTCAGTGAAAAAAATTGTGGACTTGAAATATTAGCTCCTTCACCCTCTGCTTATACTACCTACAAATATCCCTACTTCCACCCTTTTCTCCTTCCTCATGTTCTAGGTTTATTTCCCCACTTTGCACTAAGATCCATCTCCTCACCTTACACTGAGCTCGCCCCCTCCCCAAAGCCACTCCATGGCTCCCCACTGCACCTTAAATCAAATACAAGCTCCTTACTGTGAACTGCAAGGTGCAGTAACCTGACCCTCTGACCATTTCTCTCACCTTGTTTTGGCCCACAATAAAGTTTTTGTGTCTCTGTGGCTTCTTTTTCCCAATCACATCAAACTCATGTCCACTTACCGAGCTCAGGATACACTTGATAGTCACTGTAGCTGGCATGCTCTTCCCCGGCACGTCAGTGGACAGCTGGCTATTTCCATTTAGATCTCAGCTCAAATGTCAGCCCTCAGAGAGGAGCTCTCTGAATACCAATGATAAAATCCCTCTGCAACAACAAAAAAATGGAAAAAAGAGACCTTCCATTCTCATTCTCTCACTCTCTGAAATTACCTTCTTGACTATGCCTATTTTCCTCGTTTCTTGAGTGTCCTCATCCAACAAATAGAATTTCCATGAGAACAGATATTTTGCTGTTCTGCTTCTGTGCCTCAGTTCTAAGGCACAGAAAATTAAAATAATTTTGAGACCAACATCTCCTCTCTCCTATAGACCCAGCTGATCATTCCCATGGTTACTTTCCTCATAAACATATACTCATGTATTTCCCGCTCTGAAAACAAAAGCTCCCATCCAATCACACATTTCCCCTTATTTGCCTGACTGTCTCTTTCCTGTCCTTCAGAGCCAGACTTCCTTAGAGGGACCACTAAACCATCTATACCTACCCCTCAAGGTCCTTTCACTCTACACTCTGTAATTTGACTTGGCTGTTGACTCCCATATTGCTTGTGACTATGGTTCAGGACACGAGACTGCCACATCCGCTAGACGCTGTTCTATCTTCATCTTGGCCATCTGGGGTACTCATTTGACATGATTGATTATCCCCTTTTCCAAAAACACTCTCCTTCTTTCATCAAACATATTCTCCTAGTATTTTTTCTTTTCTTTAATTTTAAAAAGCAAAATATGATAAAGGATAGAAACAATATAGAATTTTTAAAAATTAGTAGGAAATTAACACTAGTTAATGCATCACATATTGTTATCTTAGTAGTTGTTATTTTTAGTATTTTTAAAAACTTATTTTTATTTTATTTTACTAAGAATACTGAGCGTTTCTTTTTAAAAACTTATTTTTGTTCTTTCCCTTTTGCACATGGATTTCTCTTCCACTATGTGCTTTAGGGCATGCAGTTCAAGTGTTTCTGTGGGGATGGCGGGAAATGTTAGGCACATGAAGGAGGTGCTTAACTGGGCAAAGGGGACTATGGGGGAGTGAGGAGTAGACCTCTTCCCCTCCACAAGGCATTCATATTGTTTAGTGAAATAAAGCCAATCTCAGAAAGCTAAAAAATCACATGCTGTATCTTACATAAGACACCTATAAATAAATAAATAAATAAATAAATACATACATACATAAATACATAAATAAATAAATAAATAAATAAATAGGAAAGGACACGAAACCAGGAGGTAACCTTATGGTGATGCAGGAGATTAGGTAGAGGGGGCGAAGGACAAATATAATAAAAATATGCTATTTGCATGTTCTAGTGTACCATCACAAATCTCACTATTTTGTGCTATTAATATGCCAATTTACAAAATTTACCAAATCATTTTGTAAATTTACCAATTTAAAAAATCTGTGCTAGTTAAGCACACTGTGTCTGTGGGGTGAGTGGGAACCACTAATCTGTGTATTCAACATTGTGTTGTTCCTTAAGGCTCCATCTTGGATTTCTTCTTCCCAGTCAGCTAATTTGACAGCCTCATTCACAACTATAACTCTGAATACCCTTGGGGCCTCTCCGACTCAACCTTCTGCTTTCCCAGATCTGTACAGCATGGAGATTAGGACAGGAGTGTGCGGTCAGGTCAGACAGCCTACACTGGGGGTCGTTCTCAGCTACACACCAGCTCTGTGACCTTGGGCAAATGACCTCATTGCTTGAGTGAGATTCCTTGTATACAGAAAGAGAATGACAATAATTATCTTTTGTCTTTTGGAGTTGCCCCATGGCTTAAGTACTTAACAAAGTGTCAAACACAAAGTAAAGTCTCAGGGAAATTCTGTCTCAAACTCAACATTTCAAATGTGAATTCATCTTTTTCTCATAGACTGATCCTTATGTTACAAGCTTCAGCAGGCCAGAAGCCAAGAATATTCTAGAATTTCCTTTTTCTGTCTCTGTCTCAACCTGACACACCCAAACCCCTTCTATAGTTTCTAAGTGACTCAATTACTGGGTCTGCATTATAGCTTGTTCAGTTCATATCCTTACCTTCAAATGACCTGTAGTCTTTTTTTTTCTAATTTTACTGAAGTAGAAAAGACAAAAATTTCAAATATTGATGGTTTACTAGATGATATATATATAAAATACATGTATATAGTATACTACATCTAGTGAAGCCACCATTATCATCAAGCAAAGTAACACAGCCACTGTTTATATAGCTGTCTTCTGTAAATGGTAATGGTATTGAAGATCTATTTTCTTGTTGACTCTTTTTTTTTTTGTACCAGGGATCAAACTCACAATCTCGTGCTTGCCAGGCAGGAGCTTATACCACTGAGCTAAATCCTCAGCCCTTAAGATCTATTTTCTTAGCAATTTTCAAGTTAAATTTCTTGAATTACTATTACTATTTACTATAGTGACCACGCTGCATGAAACATCTCAAGGACATGTCTAACTAGAATTTTATGCCACTGGAGTCACATCTCTTCCTCTGTACTCGCAGGCTCCCAGAAAATACCATTGCACTCTCTGCTTCTAGGATTTCTACTTTTCCACAGTCCACATATAAATAAAATTATGCAGTATTTGTCCTTCTGTGTTAGTTCATTTTACTTATCATAACGTCCACCAGGTTCATACATTTTGTTGTACATGGAATAATTTCCTTCTTTTATAAGGCTGAATGATGTTCCATTGCATGTGTAAACCAAATTTTTTTATTCATTTATCTGTTGATCGTGGTTGTTATGAATAAAGCAGCCATGATGGAATAATTTCCTTCTTTTATATGGCTGAATGATGTTCCATTGCATGTGTAAACCAAATTTTTTAATTCATTTATCTGTTGATAGTGGTTGTTATGAATAAAGCAGCCATGAATATGGGAATCCAAATGTTTCTTCAACATACCAATTTCATTTGTTGTGGGTATATACCCAGCTGTGGAATTACCAGATCACATTATACTTCTATATTAAAGTTTTTGAAGAACTCAATACCATTTTCCTTAATGACTGTATTAATTTACACTATCAGTCCTGTGCAAGGGTTTCCTTTTTATCCACATCCTCACTAACACTTGTTAACTTCTGTCTTTTTTTGATAGTCATTCTAATTGGAGTGAGATGATATCTCTTGTGGTTTTGATTTGCATTCTCTGGTAATAAATGATGGTGAGCATTGTTTTTTCATACATCTGTTGGGTTATTTGTATAACTTCTTTGGAGAAATATCTATCCTTTCCCATCTTCAACCAGGTTATTTCTTTGCTAGCTATTAATTGTTTCAGTTCCTTATATATATTTAAAATTATCCTCAAAAAATACACAAAATTAGCCTCACATCACACAAATGGTTCGGAGATATTTTTCTTACATCACATGTTGTCTTATCACTTGTTGATTGTTTTCTTTGCTGTGTAGAGGCTGTTAAAGTTTATATCCAGATGTCCCCCAAGAGCTTTATGCACTCATAAGTGGGCTTTTGGAAAGCGATTCAATTATTGGGGTTTGTTGCTGTGAGAAGGGGGATCTGATCACTGGGGACGTGGCCTGGAAGTTTTCATCTTTCTTCCCAGCTCCACCCTCCTCACTTTGCTTCCTGTCCATCACCCCATGAGCAGCTGTCATCTGCCACTCCCTTGTGTCATTCAGTACCACCTTGGAGCCACCTGATTGTGGACTGAAACCTCTATGTACTGTAATCCAAAATACATCCTTCCTCCTTTAAATTACAATTGTCAGGAATGTGTCTCAGCAACAAGGAAAGTAATTAAGGGAGAAGCTTTGTAATTTGATGCAATTTATTTGTCTGTCTTTGCTTTTCTCTCTTGTGGCTTTGGAATCATATTTATAACTTCATGATAAACACCAATATCGTGAAGGTTTTCCCCTGTTTTTATCTAGTAGTCTTTTATCATAAAGTTTTGCAAGTTCAGTTTTAATCAGTTTTGAACTAATTTTTGTATATAATGTGACATAAGATTCATATTCATTTTTCTGCATATGAATATTCAGTTTTCTCAACACAATAAATTGAAGATACTTTCCTTTCCCAGTTATATATTCTTGATTCCTTTTCAGAATCTTAATTTACTGTAAGCATAGTAATTTTCTTTGGTGTCTCTATTCTGTTTCACTGGCCTCCATTTCTGTGTTGTTGCCAGTATCATGCTGTTTGCATTGTCATAGATTTGTAATGGATTTTGAAATCAGAGAATGTGGCATCACTAGCTTTGTTCATTGTACTCAAAATTGCTTCGATTATTTATTTTGTTTTTCCTCGTGAATTTGGGAATTGTTTTCTACTGCTGTGAAAAATACCACTGAAATTTTTAGTAAACATGACATTGAAACTATAAATCACTTTGGGTGGTAGGGGCATTTTAACAGCATTCTTCAAGGCTTTCAACAGTGTCTTACAGTTTTTATCTTCTACTCCCTTAACTAAGCTTACTCTAAGTATGCAATGCACTTTAATAGCATTTTAAGTATTTTAACAGCATCAATAAAAATTAATGCTATTGTATACACGATTATTTTCTTTACTGGGGAGAGGAAGTTCATCATTATTGTATAGAAATGCTACTGGGTTTTGTTTGTTAGTTTTGTATCCTTCAACTTTACTAAATTTATTTATTAGTCTTAACAGTTTATTTGCCTGATTCTTTAGGTATGTCTATAATATAAGGTCATGTTATTTATAAGCATAAGCAATTTTACTTCTTTCTTTCTTTCTGGTTTGTATGCTGTTTATTCTTTCTCTTGCTTAGTTACTCCATCTAGAGTGCCCAGTGTCATGTCTTTGCCTATTAACGTGATCTCATAGTGTTTGTCCTTCAATCTGTCAATGTGTTGTATCACATTTGTAGATTCCTGTATGCTGAATTATCTCTGTCTTCTGAGTTAAGTCCTGCTTGATTATGGTGAATGATCTTCCAATATGCTATTGAATTTTCTGGCTTGTATTATAAGGGAGAATTTACATCTATGTTCAAAAGGGGTTTGTTCCTGTATTTTTTTTTTTTTGTAGTGGCCTTATCTGGCCTTGGTTTCAGAGTGATGCTGGATTCATAAAATGAGTTAGGAAGTATCCCCTCCTCTTCAATTTCTACCACAGTCTGCATCAAGGCCTTATCATTTCTCCTCTGGATTATTGCCATGGCCTATTAGCTGAATTCTCAGCCTCCTGTCTCAATCTATTTCCTACAATTTTGTCAAAGTGATCTTTCTAAAGGAAAATTTAATCATGTCACTCTTCTCCATGGAAAAATTCCAAGTTTCCCCCCCTATGGGTACATAATAAATTTTTGGTCTGGCGTTGGCCTTTTCTGTGAGTTTTACTCTCTGTAGTTCTCCCCTCTCATGTCCCGCTTTAGCTGTTCCCAATAACTTTGACCTTATTACAAGTTTTGCTCTTTTAGGAATGTCTTTCACTGACTCCATCATACTACTTGTAACCTGTCTCTGTTTAATCTCTGCCACTTTTGGATGCCTTTCCTGAAGCTTTGTGAAGAGAACCCTTTCAATTACTATAAATGGAAACAAGGGAAAAGCTAACAGTATTGGACAATGTGTGCTAATAACTTGATGTAAGAGAATAGGCATTTCTTTTGTGGTGACAGAGAATCAGAAAAATGACATTAGTAAGAAGAATATAGCCAAAAAGAGACCTCTAACTGGGTAATGTTAGCTTCAAATACTAGTTCTTTGGAAAAATATACCAACAATGAAAGGTAATTATTCTGTATTATTTAAATCATATCTAAACAAGATTATGTGCTATAATAAATAGCCACTTAGAAGTGACTTACCCATGCGTTTGACTACCCAGACTTCCTGAACATTACCTTAATTTCTGTTTAAGGTTTTCATGTAGTTTCTAAGCCTGTAATTTTATTATAAGCCTCTGGAAGTTTCTGGAAGTTACTACTTCTAAATAACTCATAAGATAGAGGCATTCATTTATTCTCCAACATATCAGCTGCCCGTGGAAACCATGCAAATAACTGTGTACCCCAAATTAAGATATGTTCAACTATTTTTATAAACTTTATGCCAGAAAAAAATATACACAACTCTAAAGCTATAGAAAGAAAATTTACTTCTTTAATTTCTATACCTTTTGTGTTGTACAACTATAATTGTCTAAAAATTAGACAATTTTAGCTTTCTGTTTTAGCTCAAAGAACAATCAAGAAGGAATAATATGAATTTTATCTTCGTTCTCTCACAGTGTTTCATTTCAAGGGGCAGTGAAATAAAAGCTGAATTAATTACTTTTATTTGCTATAAATATTAAAAATTCAACTTACAATGTATCTCACATGAAGATTCTTAGATGTAATGGCTGTGAGAATTGCAAATTTGTGTACGAATGTTGTGTGTGTGTGTGTGTGTGTGTCTATTAAGGAACTTGCATATCCCTTTCATATTCTGACAGTAACTTGAATGCTAGTTTACTACATGCAGCTATAAAAAGAATACTGTTTAACATATATTTACAATCTCCTCATCATCAGACTTGATGGAAATGATTCCTAGGTCTGAAATGATTAAGAGGTCTGAATGCTTCATGTCTTAATGGAGATAATAAAAGTGTATATTTCCAGATTCATATAATCTAATAAGAAAGAAGAATATGAGTTACCCCTAAGGAGTTTATCAAGCCACTACTACAACTGATGTCTTGGTCTAGTTTTTAATTAAGGCTATTAATTATGCAGAATCATACCATTTCTTTCTTTCTTCTTACTAATGCAAACAAGAAGCTGATCTGAGACCATCATCTCATGACCTGTCTGAAATAGAGGCTTGAGAAAGCTAATTTATGTGGAAATAATTAGATTCCAATAACTTTGTGCAGATGACATTTCTTTTTAAAATAATCAAAGGAATTGATATAGGAGAATGAAACTCCCAACCTACTATGTCCGGTACAAGTTCATGTTCTTTAAAATCGAAGAATAAATTTTAGGAGCAACAGAGGTAGAGAGTAGAATATATTTATTGAGAGAAAGCTTCTGTCTGAGAGAGACAGAAGGGGGTCCCGAGCGGGTTGCCCAAGACTTTGTCTTTTCCAGGGACTTTCATAGAGTAAAACCATGGGTTTAAGGTAGGGGAAAACTAGGAACTCACAAGCCAGATGGGCATAAGGTGGGACATAACTATAGTTAGCCAATAAGATCAATAGTTTAGGTAAAATTGATTACATTAGGGACAAAGGGGAAAGCCAGTCAGGTAGCAAGCGTGCATTCTTAGGGCTGTGATCTTTCCCCTAGAAGGATGGGATAGTGGAGCCAGGGTGAGAGGGAACTAATTAGAATATCAGTCTTTAGTTTGTGGATTCATCTGTTTGATCCTTTGTCTTGAGGCCTGGCCCACAGCAGGAGGTGTCTGTCTCCCCTGCAGTTACTAGGTATCTGCACTGGTTCCATTGAGGACCTAGCCCTGTCTCACTGCCTATAATATTTTTGACTAACTCAGCTGTCTGCAACAGAATGTCAGAACAAGACAATGTAAACATTAATCATGACCGCATTTATTCATGCAGGTAGGATTAGAACTTGGAATTCACAGTTTTGTTTCATTCTCTCATGAAAAAGAAGATTGTGTTTTAGTTGTTCAAAGCACCTGGACTTTTGTTTCCAGACCTCTTTAGCAGAAACAGGGATGGCTTGAAAAGTTCTGAGCAATTTCAGGCAGGTACATGGCCTAATACACATCTATCATTGCATGAACGTTTGGTCTGGTGACTGGATAAGTGACCTCTGGCTTCCCTGTCAGGGAGGATGGGAGAAATAATATCAAGCTGCACAGAAATCAAGAGAGGAAGAGCTCCCTGTTTCTTTCTTTCTTTTTTTTTTTTTAATTTGAAAGAGAATAAACAAAAAGGGGGCAGTACAGAGCAGATCAGAACAGGACAACATAGGCAACACAGTACTTTACATTAAGTCAACTGGACATCAACAGTAGCTAACACCATATCTCTTACTCTGCTATAGTTGAGCATAGTTTCAAATACAATAATATCAAACATAACACAATAGTATAAAGCCATGCATAGAGTGAAAGAATTACAGGGCTTT
>PVJX010014181.1:0-45526 GCA_004027295.1 Dolichotis patagonum
TCTTTATGTCCGCTAATGCTGTGTTTGATGTTGCATTTTTGCTGCCCTCAGTCTCTTTTGTATTTACCTCTCCTGGATCAATGTTCTCAGGGTTGGGGGCTGGGAGTGTTTTCTTATTTCTCCCTTTCGTCATGTTTTTGGTTCCTTCCATACAAGTGTACAGTGTAATGCCCAGACCCTTTTCTTGTTGTTTAAGGCTTCTCTAGAGGGTGCAGGCTAGGAGCTTTAGCCCTCTTCAATAGGTTATCAGAGATTAGAGTTCACCCACGGGCAGTGTGTGCTAGCTCCTCCCTTCTGGGCCAATCAACCTTTGCAGGCCTTCACTGCATCAGTGTGCACTGATCTCAGGGAAGTAACTGGGTCCCCGCCAGGGGCGTGGCCTATTTCAAGCAGATTCTACCAATCTGCTCGGCAAGGGGAATAACCAGCTGAAGCCACTTCCTTATGGAGTTAGGGCTGTCCTGCCCAAATCCAACATGTCGTCCAGTCGGGTTTCCCCTTTCCCGTGGAAGGGTCTTATTCTCATCACTCACTGTGTGCCCGAGAACTGCTGGACTGCCCGACCTCCGACTTCAGCGCGGCTGAGGTGGGAATTCACGGTGCCTCTGGGTGGGTCGTGTGCAGTGCCGGTCCCGGCAAGCTGCACGCCGGGCTGTTCAGCTCCGGGCTCCGGCGGCTCAAGCCAGTCGCTTTGGCGCGGATCGCTTATTCAGGTCGGGTGGAATTCAGGCGTCTCGAGGCGGGTGCCGTTCTGGCTGATCTTATCTTCACTAATAGTAGCCCCAGGACCTCTTATTTGAGCGGGTTTTTGCACTTTAGTTTCTTTCTGTGTTGTGAGAGTCTATCTCTCTCTGTTTGGGTCTCTCCAGGGTGTTTTATTCTGGCATTTGAGCTGTCTCTCTCAGAGAGGGTCTGTCTCCTGCTACCTACCAGTGCGCCATCTTGTCTATCATTTAATTTTTAAAACTGTCTAATTTCTTATTTAATTTCATCTGTGGCTCATTGGTTGTTCAGGAGGGTGTTATTTAATTCAGGAAGGTTTATGAAGTTCTTGTGGTTTCTTTTGCCATTGATTTCCAATTTCATTGCATTGTAGTCTGATAATATGCATGGGATAATTTCAGTTCCTTTGCATTTACTTAAGCATGTTCTATGAGCTAGTATGTGGTCTGTTTTGGAGAACATCTCATGCACATTTAGCTGGGAATAACGTGTATTCTGATGTTGCGGGGTGGAACACTATGTAGATGTGGTGGACTAATGGTCAACTTGTAACACACAGCTGAACTGAATCAGTGTGGGGCTGGATGTGGAAGGCCTACCTGAGGATTGTTGGCAACAGCATAAAAGCAGAACTGGAGGGGATGATGATGTGCTGTTGATTCTCCTGGAGAAGGTTGTCACACTGGTTCTCCTGATATGAACTCAGCTGTTCTCATCAACGAGGAGCTTGGGTCCTCTCTTTTGCTGAGGATGGTTGTGGTTCTTTTCTGGGGAGCTCTGCTTTTTACCTTGAACATTGCTTCCTGGCTTCAGTGCAGATCCCTGTGCTTGGTGGCAGAGATCCTCTGACTGCTGGTGCAGACTTTCTACCTTCCATCACTGACCTTTGGGCTTTCTCATTATAGACACTTGAAACAGACTTATATGAGAGATTATCGTCGGCTGTAGGCTTCCAGCTGGACTTGTGGAAAACGTTGCCATGTGCTATAGGTCTTCAGCTGGACTTGTGCAGGACACTGCTGTGGAATCTAGGGCCCTCAGCTGGATTTTTGGGTCTCTAGTGTGTGGACAGATCTCCGTTACTCTTTTGCATTTGACTCTTTGGGTGAATTTTATAAAGTAGTCCTGTAAGTTATTGTCCTGTAATATAAATATGTGTCCTTTTCTCTTGGAAACCTTTATTGCAGCAATAGACACTACTAAGTTAATTTATTCTAAAGTTTGGTTCAGTTCCAACATTTCTTTCTTTCTTTTTTTTTTTTTTTTTTGGTACCGGAGATTGAACTCATGACCTTGCGCTTGCCAGGCAGGCGCTTATGCTGCTGAGGTAAATCCCCAGCAATTCTAACATTTCTTGTTGATTTTTTTGTCTAGTTGATCTGTTTGTGATAGTAGAGTACTGAGGTCCCCCCTTACAATTGTATTAGTGCTTATTTGATTTTTCCTGTCTTTATATTTGTTTTATATAGTTGGATGTGCTGGTATTTGGTGCCTATATATTATGATTGTTATATCTTCTTCTTGGATTTTCCCTCAACAAGGATGTAGTGACCTTCTTTGTGTCTCTTGATTGGTGTTGACTTGAAATCCACTTTTTCTGCAAATAGAATAGCTATCCCTGCTTTTTTTCTGGAGTCCTATAGCATGGAGTATTGTTTTCCCTGTTTTGACTGTGAATTTGTCTATGAATTTCTTTTTGAGTTAGATGTGTTTGTTGTATGTAGCCTATTGTCAGATCTTTTTGCTTGATCCATTCTGCCAGTCTGTGTCTTTTGATTGGTGAATGGAGATCATTTACATTGATGGTTATAAGTGATATGTATGGACTGATCCTTGTCATGTGATTTTCCTGTTGTTGGTTTCCTATCTTTTCCTTCTGTTTAATTACTTGCCTTGCCTTAGTAGATTCATTCTGTTGGGGTTCATAGAGTTGTAGTTTTTGTTATCTCTCTCTAGAATGTTCTTTAGAATGTTTTGGAGTGCTGTTTGGTGGTCATGAATTTTTCTGCAGGTCTTCTTTGTCATGGAAATACCTTATTTGTCCATCAGGTTTTTTTTTTTTTTTTTTTTTTTGGTCTTTGAGACATGGTCTCATCATACAGTTCAGGCTGGCCCTGAGCTCACTTTGTAGTTCAGGCTAGTCTTGAACTCAAAATGATCCTCCAGCCTCAGCCTCCCAAGTGCTGGGATTACAGGTGTGCACCATCAGCTCTTGTTCATCAGTTTTGAAAGATAGTTTTGTGAGGTACATCAGTCTGGGCTGATGGTTGTTGTTTTTTTGAGATTTTGAAATACTTCAGTCCAAGCTCTCCTTGACTTACGGGTTTGTGTTGAAAACTCTGCTCTGATTCTGATGGGCTTTCCCTTATAGGCGATCTGTTTCTTTTCTCTAACAGCTTTTACTGTCCTGCTCTTGTGTTGAATTTCTAGCATCTTGAGTATTATATACTGTGGTGTAGATTTTTTTTTATCATAACTAATTAGAGTTCTGTATACCTCACTTATTTGTATGTCAAATTCTTTTCCATGCTTGAAAACTTTTGTACTATTAATTACTTCAGTGAACAGGTTTTAACATCTTTTGTACTATCTCCTCTTTTTTCATTGACTCAGATTTGTCTTATATTATTCCTCTTTGCATTATATAGCAGCTGTTGGATTGATTTTTCATGGTCCCTTGCTTTTTTTTTTTGGTACTGAGGATCAAACTCACAACCTCATGCTTGCCAGGCAGGCGCTTAAGCCACTGAGCTATGTCCCTGACCCCTATGGCTTGCTATTTTTAAGAAATCTTTCTTTTCATGATTGTTAACTGTAGTCCTGTCTTTTTTTTTTAAGTTTAAAGGAAACAAAAACAATGGTACAAATTTCAAAATGAGTTTGTAGGAGAGTAACAATAGTACATTATACATTGTTGTTTTCAAAATAATTGCTTCTGTTATAAGCTATAGGCATGAAAAATTGATCAAGCAATGGAAGCATGGACCTTTCTTTTTTTGATGAACTAATATCAATTAGTAGTATAACTACCTTAACTTCATATATATATAAAATTTATTTTCCTTTTCTCTTTATTTTCTCCTTTCCCCATCTCAATTTCTCTTTTCTTTTGAACAGCTTGCTTCTACTTTGCAGTATGTATTGTATATTCTGGGTCCTATTTACTTTTTCAGCTTCTTACAGTAGAGAGATGATACGATGTTTACACATGTGAGTTTGATGTATTTCACTTATGAGTATGGTCTCAATTGCATCCATTTCCCTATAAATGTCTCAAGTATATCCTTTTTTATAGCTGAGTAGTACTCCATTGTATAAAAATACCACATCTTTTTTATCCATTCCTCAGTTGATGTACATTTAGGTTGTTTCCAAGATCTGGCTGTTACAAATTGTGCTGCTATAAACATGGGTGCACATATATCACTGTGATACCACAGATATCATACGATGCTTTTAATTCTTTTGGGAAGATACTCAGAAGGGAAATAGCTGGGTTGAATGGGACCTCTAGTCCTAGTTTTTTGAGGAATCTCCACGCTGATTTCCATGGTGGCTGTACCAGTCTGCATTCCCACCAACAGTGGGGGAGGATTCCTTTTTCCCAACAGCCCCTCCAGAATTTGTTATTGCTTGATTTCTTGATAACCATTGTTTCTGGGGTAAGATGAAATCTCAGTGTTGTTTTAATTTGCATGTCTCGGATGACCAATGATGTTGAACATTTTTTCATATATTTATTTGCCATTCATACTTCTTCATCTAAAAAGTGTATTGATCTGCATTGCTTGTTTTTGGATTGAGTCCTTGAGTTTGAGGGCTCTGATTTTTTTCCAATTCTTTATATGTTCTAGATAGAAGTCCTTTGTCTGAGGGATAGTTGGCTAAAAGTTTTTTCCACTCTGTGGGTTGTCTTCACTGTGTTGGTGATATTGGGCAGCAGTTGGGGGGAGTTACCAGGAATTGAACTCAGGACCTTGGGATTGCCAGGGAGGTGCTTGTGCCACTGAGCTGTATCCCCAGCCCAGTGATGTTGTTGATGTGCAGAAACTTTTTAATAAAATGAGATTCCTGTTATTGATTCTTTTAAGTGTTCCTGTGCTTGGGCTGGGGATTTAGCTCAGTGGCTTAAGCTCCTGCCTGGCAAGCGTGAGGTTGTGAGTTCAATCCCCGGGAACCAAAAAAAAAAAAAAAGTGTTCCTGTGCTGTTTAGGTTTTGTTCACGAAGTCTTTATCTACCCTTGTCTTCAAGATTTTTACCTAAATTCTCTTCCAGTAGATTTAGTGTTTCTGTTTTAATATTTGGATCTTTGATCCATTTTGACTTTAGTGCATGGTGATAGACATAGGTCTAGTTTTAGTCTTCAGCATGTAGAGAGACAGTTTTTCCAGCATTGTTTATTAAATAGGCTATTTTTCTTACAGTGAATGTGTTTAGCACCTTTGTCTTCTGTATCTGATATTCTGCCCTCGTATTTGATCATTTTGTTGTGTATACTTCCAGTATTCATTCTTTTCTTTTCTTTTCTTTTCTTTTCTTTTTTCTTCTCTTCTCTTCTCTTCTCTTTTCTTTCTTTCTTTCTCTCTCTCTCTCTCTCTCTCTCTCTCTCTCTCTTTCTTTCTTTCTTTCTTCAGCTCTCTCTGTATAGTTCAAGGTGGCCTTAAACTCACTATATACCCCAGACTGGCCTTGAACTTGCAGTAATCCTCCTGCCCCAGCTTCCTGAGTACTGAGATTCCAGGTGAGTGCTACCACGCCTGGCTTAATGGAATTTTAAATCTCCTGAATATCTGTGTGAATCTGTTTCATGGATTCCATTTGTTTCCTATGTTGGGTGTTTATAGTTTCCCTGAGCTCCTCTATTTGTTTTTAGCTCTATGTGCTAACCACTAACCACATCTATCATTGTGGACACTATCTCTACACTATCTCTAGTTCTCTGAGAAATTATTTCTGAGTTAATTTTTTTCTAGAGCCTCATTCATCTGCATTGTTACTTCTGCTGTTACTTTTCAGAAAATTTGAATGTTTCTCATTGCTCCTTGGGTTTGCCTTTGATGAGCAGGAAGTCTTGTTTTGCATCTTGCTTAAATATGTTCTCATTTGCTGTTTTTTTTTTTTCCTTAATTTCTACGTTGATGCTTGAAAATTGCTTATGGTAAGTAGCATTTTTTAAAAAATTGGGTTTAGGGGCTGGGGATTTAGCTCAGCGGCATAAGTGCCTGCTTTGCAAATGCGAGATTGTGAGTTCAATCCCTGGTACCGATTAAAAAAAAATTGGGTTTATTGGTACATTTTGGGTCTACATAATGATCACATTCATCATAAGGAGTTAGGGAATTTGTACCTGTACATGATATAACTTGATGTATTTGTTCTATTTTATTTTTTGGTACCAGGGATCAAACTTACAACCTTGTGCTTGCCAGGCAAGTGCTTATGCCTGCTGAGCTATATCCCCAGCCCAACTTGATTTATTTTTACTGCCATTGACAAGTAACTTTATTGCTAATATTTAGAACCCTTAGGAAATGATTGCTTCTCAGCGATGTCTGAACTGAATTCATTTCTGCCTCACCCTGTCACTGGGAACCAATAGATGGAGCCAGCCCAGGGCTGCTCTGAGTTCTGAACTCTGTTGACCTTTATGCAAGATGGCTACTGGCTATTCACTCTCTCCTTGAGATATTTGAACCCAAATAATTCACCAGCCACTGCACTCCACTGGTGCATTTCTTGTGGAGGGTTCTGGGGTTGCCAATAAATACCATGGATCCCAAGGTTCTAGCTGCCCCTCCCACACAGTGAATTAGGCCTCAGGGAGATATTGCTGTTTCCTACTACCTTCTTTGTTGTAGTCTCTTTCTTTTTTCTCCTGATGGGGTCTAATTCTCACATCAGATCCTTGCTGGATCCCAGGGACCCACTTCCCTCCTTTTCCTCACATTGCTGTATTACAGTGTTTGAACACCAAATCTCGGAGAGGCTAGTTCTGTGCTCTTTACCACTTTGCCATCTTCCTGGAAGACCTCATTTTATTTTTAGAATTTAAATGTGAATGGATGTGTATGGGAGAATATTTCGGTGTTCTGGTCAGGAACTCTTTTTTTTGGTACCAGGGATCAAACTCACAATCTAGTACTTGCCAGACAGGCACTTATGGTGCTGAGCCAAATCCCTGGTGCCTGGTCAGGAATTCTGAACTAATTCTTGTTTTGAAGATGATCTATTACCTTGAAATGGACCAAATTTCTTGGAAGACACTATCCTTTTGGCTTTCAAGGGGACTTGAGATGTCCTGATAACAAAATTTACACAGTAGTTGGAGACTAGTATTAAAAATATATCTTTAAAGAAGAACATGATTGCCCTAAGCCCAGCCTTTTACATTGGGTCAAAGCCAAAAGGTATAGACCACAATATGTATTCTGTGTGTGTGTGGCTCTCTGAGACTTTCGTATTTGTGCCAAAGTATATTTATATTTCTCTAACAAAATTCTGCTGTGGTACCAGTTTTCTGTCCTGTATATGTCCTTCAGTATATATGGGGCAGTGATTTTTGTTGCTACTGTTGTTATCCAGTGGCTATGTTTTATCTATTGTTAAAAGATTACATCCTCAAACAGAGTTGTAAAATAGCTCAGTGGTTATATTGGAAATGTTGGGGTTTGGTAAGGCAAAAGTAAAAGTGGTAAGCATAAGAGATTATTTGCCAGAATATTTAAAATGCCAAATAGTACCCTAAAATAAACATCATGTTTAAAGTAGATTAACATCCTACTGCTTTTATTTCAGGAGGACTAGTTTTGATTTTAAAACAGTGATTTTTAAATTAGTACAAATTAAACCTAGCAATGTGTGTTACTTATCAAGAACATGAAATGTTTATATGTGATTAAGTTATTGAAGAGACTGTGATTCTCTAGTATTTTCAATGAATCCTGAGATGACTTCTTAATTGACAGGTAGCTTTTAGTTCAGTTGATCTTTCTTCTTAAAGTACTTTCCTTTCTTGGCTTCATGATGCAAACTCTTGGTTTTCTTTGTATCTCACTATCCATTTCTTCTTAGTCTTAGTCTCCTTTACTGTTTCCTTTTCTTTAACATTTCTTTCTTTTTTTAAAATTGGTACCAGGGATCGAATTCATGACCATTTGCTTGCAAGGCAGGCACTTATGCTGCTGAGCTAAATCCCCAGCCCCAACATTTCTAAATATTAAACTGAGCTTGGGTTTAACCATTGGATTATTTTTTTCTCTTGTTTTCTTTTTTCTTTTTTTTTGATGCTGGGGATCAAACTCATGACCTTGCATTTGTCAAGCAGGCACTTACGCTGAGCTAAACCCCCAGCCCCCTCTTGTTTTCTTATTGTTGATTTTTTTAAGAGTTCTTTGGTGTACTTTGGGGGGGGGTAGCGAATTGAGGGAAGAGGATCACAAGTTTGAGCCCAGCTTGAGCAACTTAATGACGTAGTGAGACCTTGTCTCAGAATGAAAAAAGGGATAGGAATATAGCTCAATGCAAAGGCCCTGTGTTCATTCTCCAGTTATGGGAGGAAAAGGAAAAAAAAAAGAGGATTCTGGGTGTAAGATGTTTATCACATAGGTGTTTTGAAAATATTTTCTCCCATCTATGACTCTCATCAGATTTTTTAAAAATTATTTTTAGTCTTTTGTTTTAGAGTATTTCATACTTTCCCATACTGCAAGATACTCCAGGTTCATCTTGTATTTTCCCTGCCCTCTCAGTGAATATAGAGGTAATATATGTATATGTACTAACTCAAGTGTATATATAATATCCATATCTGTATCTATGTTTTGTGTCTGTCTGTCTCTTTATCTGTCTATATGTTTGTTTATATTGAGGCAGGGTCTCACTGTGTAGTTCCAGCTGACTTTGAGTTCACTTTGTAGCCTAGGCTGGCCTCAAACTTGCAATGATCCTCCAGCCTCAGCCTCAAGAGTACTGGGATTACAAGTGTGTGCCACCATGCCCAGCATTCATTCATTCACTTTGTAGTTTGGGCTGGCCTTGAACTTGAAGTCATCCTCCTGTTTTAATCTCCCAAGTGCTAGGATTGTAGGCACATACCACCAGGCTTGGCCAATACAGATATGTTAAACTGTAAGTTCCTATTGAAGTATCCAACTCTTCTTTTTTTGTCAGTACTAGAAATTGAACACAGGGCCTTGTGAATGCTAGGTAAAGCACTCAGCTCTGAGCTGTATCCCTAGGCTGACATCTCTGACTCTTGTTCAGTACCATAAAGTTCATTCTGGGGTTTTTTCATCTCCTACCATCTCGCTACTCATTTACTTATTTTTCTCTGTATATGTATGAAGAAATTTCAAAATTGTTTTCTTGACTTCCTGTGGGAAACAGAGTTAACTAATTAGTTAACCCAGAGTTAACAGTGATAACTTCTTTGTTTAAATTCTTTTCGATTTTACTTACTTTTTACATTGAAAATGGCATAAGATGCCGATTTTTTTAAACTTGAGTTTTTATTTAGTGTGTTGAAATAAAAATACTCTCATTTATAATTTTTTTCAGGTTGGGCATGATGGCATGTGCCCATAATCCCAGCAATTTGGGAGGCTGAGACAGGAAGATTTCTGTGAGTTCGAGGCCAGCCTGGGCTATATAAGCAAGCTCAAGGCCAGCCTGTGCTTCATAGTGAGGCCTTCTCTCAAACCAGCCCCCAATTTTTTTTTTCAGAATTTGATCCTTTTAAAAAATTCTTTTATTACTAGTCATTTTTGATTTATATCAACTGTTTTATTTCATAATTTTACAAAAGTATGCTTTTTTCTTATGATGAGAATCTTTACTTACGTTGAAGTCATTTTATGGTTAATGTATTTATGTTCTGTTGAAAATGAATTCATTTCCTGAATGGTTGTTGTCTTTTTTATCTTTTTAACTTAAATTTTTTTTTCTTATTTTAAAGAGACAGGGTCTCATTAAGTTGTTCAGACTGCTTCTGAACTACTGAGTGTAGTTGATCCTTTTGCTTCAACCTTCTAAACTGTTGAGACTGTGTGTGTGTACTACCATGCCTGACTTTTGGCTTTTTAGTTTTTTAAGGTATAATTTATATACAGTAAATGTATTTGTTTTTTTTTTATTTTTTAAAATTTTATTTTAAAGGGGGTAAAATTAAACAACAAAACAGAACAGAATGGGACATAAGAAAGCATAAATTTCAAAGCTAGACAACCAGAGATCTTCACTATCTGTCATATTGTCTCTTGTTTTCTTCCAAATGGTTATCCTTATCTTTGCGTATGGGGAGCTCATACTAAATAACATAGCCAATCTTTTCACAAGATGTGTAGTTAACTGGCTCCCACTTGCTAAGGGGGGTGGTGCATGGGACAGGGGACAGGACAACATGAGATTCGATTCTCAGCCTGCACTCTGGCAGGCTCACAGCCACCCCCCCAGAGAGGGGAGAAGTTCCTTGTTCTCCCTGCACCGAGTCAACTGCATGGTGCAGATCCCGAGGCACCAGGGTCTCTCCTTCGGGCCGCCGAAAGTCTGCCACACTCACAGCCGCCCTCCAGAGAGGGAAGGAGCTCCTTGTTCTCCTGGCACCCTGAGTCAACCACATGGTGCAGGTCCTGAGGCTCCAGGGTCTCTCCCCTGCAGGCCCCCGAAAGTCTGCCATACTCACCTGTTCTGTTGAATTGACCATTCCATTTCCAAATTTTTGAAACGGCCAACAGACCACAGAAAGAATTCTCTTTAGGCTCCTGCTGGCCTTGCTTCAGGGCCATTGTATTTGTTTTAATTTGGTAAGCTTTTACAAATACATACTCTTATGCTGTTAAGTAATAACTTAGTATGAAGTTACATTACATTACATCATTCAGTCGTGCCCATTTTTGGTTAGTCTTTACGCTTTATCCCCATCCTCTGGCATCCATTAATTTATTTTCTGTCCTTTTAGTTTTGTTTTTTTTTTAAGAGTACTTTGTAAATAGAATGATACGATGTGTAACCTCTTTGTGGCTGCAGTTGTTGTCTTCCTCCTCCTCTTCTATCCTCTTCCTTTTTCTTCCTCTTTTTTCCTCTCCCTTTCCCAGACCTTCTGCTTCTCCCTCTTTCTCCTGTTCTCTCCTGCCCCTCCCCAACCTTCTTTTCTTTCTTCTTTGACTTGCCCAAGCATTTCAGGCTGATTTTTAACACAGTTATGTAGCCCACTCTGGCTTTGAACCTGTAATCCTCCTGCCTAAGCTTCCCAGCTGCTGGGATTATAGGTGTATTACACCATGCCCAAATTGTGTCTGGTCATCTTTGATTTAACATAACACTTTTGAAATTTTTTTCCATATTCTGCATGTAACAGTAGTTTGTTCCTTTTTATTGCTGAATAACATTGCACTGTATAGGTGTACCATAATTACTTTTAAATGGAATTGTGGGATTGAATGGAATTTCTGGGTTGGATGGAAGTTTCTTTAGAAGAAATCAGCAAACTCTTCCAGATGGCTACACTGCTTTGCATGCCAAGCAACCGGCAATGTATGAGAGTTCTAGTTGCTTGTATCCTCATAAACATTTGATATATACATTCTTTTTATGGGGAGAAAATGTGTATTAGAATTGGCCAGCTGGACTCAGTTCAGATGATCCCAATTTTGTTGGCTGTATCCAAAGCATCATAATCTGGGCCAGTCAAACATATACCCTCTTCTTTCAATTAGGCCTGATCAGGGTATTGACGTCAATGTCATAGAACCTTTTTGTAGCTTGTTTGATCTGGTACTTAGCTTTGACATTCACAATGAACATGAGTATGTTGAGAATCGGTTGTAGGGGTGTGAGATTATTTCCGGAATCTCTGTTACTGGCGTTTTTTTTTTTTTTTTTTTTTTCTGGCGTTTTTTTTTTTTAAGTGCCAATGCCATATTGTTAGGTTACTATGGCTTTGTGGTATGTCTTGAAACCAGAAATTGTGATATTTCCACCTTTGTTCTTTTTGTCAGAATTATTTGGCTAGTTAAGAGTCTTTTGTACTTCAGTATGTTTGTTTTGATTTTCTGAGACAAAGTGACATTATGTAGTTCAGGCTGGTCTTGAACTGTAGTCCAGGTTGACTTCAAACTCATGGTGATCCTCCTGCTCAGCCTCCCCTGTGCTGGGATTACAGGCGTGTGTCACCATGTCTGGCTTGTATGTCAATATGAATTTTAGGATTGTTTTTCGTAGTTTTGTAAAGAATGTAATTGGTGTTTTGATGGGGATTGCATTGAATTTGTAAATCACTTTGAGTAATGTTTTTGTTGTTGTTGTTGTTTCTTGAGAGAGGAGTCTCACTATGCAGTTCAGGTTGGCCTCAAACTCACGGCAATCTTGTCCCATGGATTACAGGTGTGCACTATCACCCTGGTTTAGTATAGATGTTTTAACATTAATTCTTCCAATCCTTGAGCAAAAGAGGTCTTTCCATTTTTTTGTGTGTGTGTTTGGCTGTATCTTCAGTGTCTTTTTATTAGTGTTTTGTAATTTTTATTGTAGAGGTCTTTCACTTTGTTTATTCCTAGATATTTTATTTTTTTGCAGCTTTTGTGAATAGGATTGCTTTCAGATGTCTTTCTTAACAAAATTGTTATTGCTTTTCTGTATTGCTTTCTGATTTTGTGTCTAGCTACTTGTTAATTTATCAGTTCTAATTGTCTTGGTGTGGAGGCTTACAGATTTTTCTGTAGAAATTTACCATCTGTAAACAAGAATAATTTAACTTCATCACATTTTGTATACTTTTCTCTTGCCAAACTGCTTTGCCAAAACTTCCATTACTATTTTGCATAAGAACGGTGAATGTGGATACTCTTATCTTGTTCTTCATCTTGAAAGAAATGCTTTCAATGTTTCTCCATTCAGTTGGCTATCAGTTTTTCATATTTGGCCTTTATTAATGACCTTTCTATACCTAATTTGTTCAAGACATTTAGTGAAGAAATGTTGAATTTTATCAAATACTGTTTCTGAGTCTACTGGAATGATCATATGATTTTAATCCTTCATTATATTGATGTGATGTATTGCATTTGACTTTTCTTTTAAGAGCTACCTTTAACATTTGTTGTGGTTTGCCAAGTTACACTCCCTCAGCTTCTATTTTAAATTCTCCATTTTTCATACTTTCATTGTTTTTAAGATCAGGTTAATAGTTTTTTCTGTCATGCTTTAAAAATGTCATATCATTGTCTTCTGCTTCACATGGTTTGTGTAACTTTCTGTTTCTCTGATTATAATGTATCATTTCTCTGCCTGCTGTCAAGATTTTCCTCATTGTTTTTGAATTTCAGGAGTTTGAATATGCTGTGTCTAGGTTTTGTGTGTTTTCCTTTTTGAATGTTATGTTTGAGATTCTTTGTTTTGTTTTTATTGTTGTTTATTTTTTTGTCCATTGTCCCTACAAATATTTCTTCAGCTCCGTTCTCTTCTCTTTTTCTTTTGGGCCCGTAATTATACATCTTAGACTGTTTGATATTGTCTCACAAGTCTTAATGCTGCACCTAATTTTTTTACCCTTTTTGTGTATTATTATTATAATTATTATTTGTGGTACTGGGTGCTAAACCCAGGGATTTTGCCCTGAGCTACATCACCAGTCCTTTTTCTTCTTTTTTTTTCTTTCTTTTTGGTACTGGGGATCAAACTCACGATCCCCAGTGCATTATAGACATGCACTACCACACTTGGTTAGATAGAGTCATTCTTACTTAGTCTTTTCTGTGCTTCTAAATTTGTGGATGCCCTGAAACCTAATTGCTGTTAAGTAAGTTTCAGATATCCTTTAAAAGTTTCCTTTCCAAATAAAGTATACCATCACAAACATTTTGTTTTTTTTTTCTTTTTTGGTACTGGGGATCAAACTCATGACCTCACGCTTGCCAGGCAGGTGCTTATGCCGCTGAGCTAAATCCCCATTACCCAACATTTTGTTCCCTTTTGAATGTAATTTAATTTTGCTTATTTTAAAAAAATTTTTTAAATTTTATTTCAAAAGGGAGTAAAATTAAACACAACAAAACAGAACAGAACGGGACATAAGAAAGCATAAATTTCAAAGCTAGACAACCAGAGATCTTCACTATCTGTCATATTGTCTCTTGTTTTCTTCCAAATGGTTATCCTTATCTTTGCGTATGGGGAGCTCATACTAAATAACATAGCCCATCTTTTTACAAGATGTGTAGTTCACTGGCTCCCACTTGCTAAGCAGGGGGGAAGAGTAGGGGGGACATGGGATGGGGGACAGGACAACAGAGATGTCTGATTCTCAGCCCACACGCTGGCAGGCTCACAGCCGCCCCCCAGAGAGGGGAAGGGTTCCTTGTTCTCCCTGCATGTTATTGTTTTCCTTGTATCCTACCCTGAAATTCTGCACCAATTTTGCTGCATTCTCTTGATTGGCTTTGTTCTCTCTTGGTTTGTTGTATTTTACTATTTTTAAATTTAAAAGACAAGAGTTCTACCTATTCTCTAAGCAGATTTAGTGTTTCTGTTTTAATATTTAGAGTTTTGATCCCTTTCAAGTTTAGTGCATGGTAAAAGACATGGTTCTAGTTTTAGTCTTTGGCATGTGGAAGGCCAGTTTTTCCAGCACCATTTATTAAAGAGGCTATCTTTCTTCCACTGAAAGTGTTTGGCCTCTGTTTCAAAGATAAGGTGATTGAGTGTGTTGAGTTGTTTGTGCATCTCCTAATCTGTTCCACTGCCTCTGGTTCCTCATGTAATGAAAACCAAAAGCCATCAAAAAAGTATACTTTCCAATTACAGATAATTGAGGAAGTAAAACAGTTGACAGTACAGAGACACATGGGTTTGATTTCCTGGTGAAAATAGAGGCTTTTTACAAAGCAGTGACTTTCCCACGTTATATAATTCTTGTATTATAACCACATTGTCTCCATATCATTTGTTATATGAGAATACTTTCCCTCTTCATAGTTTGTCTTTGTAACACCTTTGAACTTCAGAATCTTTTATCTTATATTTGGCTTTCCATAAACAGGCAGGATATCTGTGAGATTCTTCCTTTTTTAGAAACTATTCAGATTTGTTTATGATGTCAAAACTCATTATCATGATATATTTTCTACAGGTAGAATTTGGTAATTCATTGCCTTTTATAAAGCAGCAGAGGTAAAGTATTTTCTAAAGAATTTCTTCAGAAATCTAGGTATTTCTTGGAGCTCTTTCCAGTGTCTGTACATATGCTATTCTTTGAATTAAGACTAAACCAGGTTATTTTGTTTGATTTTTGACAATGTACTACTTACTCCTTGAGGTAAACATTTGGGTTTATACAACACTCATCTTTGTTTAAAACTTTTATGTCTGAGATGTCTTGGGCTTATGTAGTATATTGGCCAGCCTCTGGCTTTGAAGTTGACATAGTCCAATATAGCTACTTTGGGGATGTGTGGCCATGGAAAAACATCTTTTTGTTGTGTAGCGTTCATGCTTTCTAGTAATTGTATTTTCTGCTTAAGGGATTTAGTATCTGTTCATATACTTTCTTTTTAAAGGCCACATAAGTAATGACTTGACTTCTATCTAATCTTAGCTCTGAAATTTGCCCATACTCTTATCTAATAAAGGAGATGTCTGAAGACCTATTATTTGAGAATAGTACTAATTGGCCAGCAATCAGTTTGCTGTTTGAAAATGTATATCTTCCGTTGAGAATTATTTCCATGGCTAAAAGAGTTAAAATTGTGCATGTCATGACATAATTTGGTGACTTTCATCGACCTTGTTTTGTAATGCTTTTTGCATTGTGTCAGTGAGAGAGTGGAATTCCAAATAACTCTTCTCAAATACTAGTTTGACTTAATTCTGAGAAAAATATTCTCTGCACTATAACCTTATTTGAAATAGTACCTGTCTCTTGAATCTAGTAAATACAAATATTTTAGACATAAAGGACTCTATAGGAAGAGAACCGAGTATTAATCATTGTTTCCTATGAATGTGGGCAGTCTTTCTAGAATATACATGAGTAAACTTTTTACAGAAGATCAAATTACTAAAGATTGCCACCTGTGGTGGCATGTGCCTATAATCTCCCAATGTTCAGAAAGTTGAGGCAGATGGCTTGCTGTGCATTCAAGGCCAATCTGGGCAACATAGTGAAATCAAGACCAGGATGAACTATACATAAGATCCTGTGTCTCCAAGAAAAAAAAAGACTGAGATCATCAGTGGAATCATATTGGGCTTGTCAAATTAGGAGTGTGACTTAATAATCAGTGGAGAGAAAAAAGTTACTCAGTTTATATTAATATGTGACAAGCTGTATTCATGAAGATAAGAGAAAAAGAAGTTTCCTGTCAGCAGTCAGTTGTACTGTTTATGGGTCTTATATCTATAATAAAAGACTGTGGTGAGAGCCCATGTATGTGCAACATTGTTTTTGGTGGGATCAGCAGAGGAAATTGTATATTGCTACCTTCAAGTGTCTTCTTGTTTGGCTTTTTTTGTTTAGAAGTGATGTTTAGTTTTTTGTTGCTGAATTCTAAGTACAAAGAGAATAAATAGTCTGCTTAATTTATTGTAATCTTTAATTGAAATCTATTTAGCTTAGGGTTAGACAATCCTGAAGGAAGTTTGAATAACTGAGGTTTTGCTTTGGTTTTAGTGAAAGAGAAATACTTCAGTTCACTTGAGGCAGTACAACAGCTTGTTCTTCCTTTCCCTGCAGCTAGAATTATGAACATAAAACAGATTCAGTGTTAATTTTTAACTTCCTTATATTTCCACCCTCATCAGTAGTAAATAATGTGCCTGATTATAAAATGGAAAAAGTTGAAATTTTCCACTTGTGTATTTTTTGAGCTTTTCAGAGGTATTATACACTCTGGAAATAATAATAAATGATACTGGGGCTTCTACAGTGCATTTTGTGTGAGAAGCTCATGTAAACACTAATGCATTGATCCTAATACAGTACTTGATTGTGACTTTAAAAGGTCATGAGTTACTGCTGTTACAAAAAAGAAAGAAAGGAAGAGAAGAAACGGTGGAGGGAAACTCCAATTTACAAATATTGTTTTAAAAAACCTGGATAAAAATTATATAAACTAAAAATAAAAGTTACAAGATGGTTTTATTGTTTGCTGGCCTTTTCTCTTAGTCTGTGATACTTATCCCCTTTATATATTTTTTTCTATATATGAATCTGCTCAAAACTAGAATTCTTTCTTTAAATAAAAAGCAGAATGTACTTTTCAGCCTTTATTCTTTCTCAGTTAACAAGACTTAAAACCTGTGGTGGTTTTTTTCAGTTTATCTCATTAACATGACATTTTCACTTGTTCTGAATTGAGAAATCATCCTTTTAGCTTTCTTAGTTTAACAATTTGTAGTCCTTAGCTATTGGTTTTGATGAATATAGTGGTCATTTGGCTTAGTTTTCAACTTTTTTGTGTTTTGTAGGTTTATTCTTCAATCCAAGGAGGTAATTCATAATCAGCTGTTGGAGAAACAGAAAATAGCAGAAGAAAAAATTAAAGAACTAGAGGTAGGTTTTTAGTGAATATTGATAATAGTCAATTTTCAGGAAAAAGTAAATCTCAAAGTCATTAAAGTGTGTTATTACTATGGTTTATGTCTTTTTTAAAAAATCTAATTGTATTAAGAGCTATGAAGCAGTGATACTTGTGGTAGTGTATAAGACAAAAGGAAAACCAGTTTTAAAGATACGATGGCAGTAATCTGAATATATTTTCTTTTTTGTCTTTGAGTAGACATACACATTTCTAAAAACCATGAATAAAAGACCAGTATACTACATAGGTGTACTGGAGGGTGGCGGATGGGCAGGAATGTGTATAGTAACAGTTGTTAGAGGATCTTGGTTTCTCTTTTACGTGTTATAAATCCTTTAACCTAGATTAAGTTCTAAACAAGGATTAAGTTATGAGCTATAACTAATTAACTGACTGAAAGATGGTGTTCTTGTGAGGAAAATAAAACAAATGGTAAATTCTTTTCAGGTTTTCAATTTACTTTGCCAAGAGCCATCAGAAGAATCATGATCTATGGTAGCTATAGCCTTATGAAACATATTTCTTAAATAAAACTTGAAAAATTGAAGTTACTGTTTGAGCAGTAGACTGCAGAACAGATATTGTGTTATCAAGTGTGAGGAGAGAATTCATCTTGTTGTTTATCTTGTTGAGCTCTTGTATAACCAGATGTATTATCATTGAGCAGTAATCATTTGAAAATGCGTCTTTTTTTTCTGAGTGATCAGTTGATCTCAAAGGTAGGCTTAAAATCTTAAGTATCTCTCTCTATCTCTGTCTGTCTCTGTCTTTCTGTGCTGGAGATTAAGCCCAGGCTTTGTGCATGCTAGGTAAGTCCTATACTACTGAGCTACATCTTCAGCCCCACTAATCTCTTTTAAGCAAGCTGTGGTCACCCAGGGCTTGTTTTCCATGGAGCACAGGAAGAGGAGATCAATTACAAGGGCTCTGGGATTTTCAGAACAGCTAATGAGCATTGACTTCGTCTTCAGTGCACAAGCTGTATTAGCCCCTATCATGAGTCAGCCTATCCTTTGAAGTTAGGCATTGACTTCTCTATGACCATCCTAGGTGGCATCTTCTTCTAATAGAAAGCTATTTTGTCTGCATTGAAAGTCTGTTATACCAGGCATGGTGGTGCCCACCTATAATCCCAGCACTTGGGAGGCTGAGGCAGGAGGGTCACGAGTTCAAGGCCAGCCTGGACTATAGAGTGAGAGCCTGTCTCATCTGCCTACCTCAAAAAAAAAAAAAAAAAAAAGTGTTGTTTAGTTTTGCTACTTTTATTACTTATCTTAGCCAGAGCTGCTAGACCACTTGTTATAGCTTCTATATCATTGCTTGGTGCTTCACCTTGCACTTTGTGTTGTGAAGCTAATTTATTTCCTTAAGCCTATGAGCCAACCTTAACTATTTCAAACATTTTTTCTGCAATTTCCTCGCTTTCAGCCTTCATAAAATTATAGAGAGTTAGAGGCTTGCTTTGGTTTAGGCTTTAGCTGAAGGAAATTTGTGGTAAGTTTGATCTTCTATGCAGATGACTAAAATGTCCTCCATATCAGCAGTAAGGCTGTTCTATTTTCTTATTCATGTGTTCACAAGAGTAGCACTTTTCAACTTCTTCAAGAACTTTTCCTTTGTATTCACAGTTGGGTAAGGAAAGGAAGAGGTTTAGCTTTCAGCTTATCACTGAAAGTTTTTGGTTTTTACTATTCTTTCTTTCTTTCTTTCTTTCTTTCTTTCTTTCTTTCTTTCTTTCTTTCTTTCTTTCTTTCTTTCTTTCTTTTTTTGTTTTAGGATACCAGGGATCGAACTCATGACCTCGTGCTTTACCAAGCAAGCACTTGAGCCACTCAGCTAAATCCCAGCCCTACCATGCCTTTCTCACTAAGCTTAATCATGTCTAATGTTTGATTTAAAGTGAGAGGCTTTGGACTTGTCATTTACCTTAACACTTAGAGGCCACTGTAGGCTCATTCTTTGCCCTTACTACAATTAGTTCTCAGGGAATAGGGTCACCTGAAGAGAGGGAGAGAGCTGTGAGAATAGCTGGTTGGTGGAATGTATACTTAACAATTAAATCTGCTATGTTCTGTGGATGTGGTTTGTGGCACTGCAGAACAATGAAAATAGTAACATCTAAGATAACTCATTACAAGTCACCTTAATGAATGTAATAGCAATGGAAAAGTTCATAAGATTGTGCTAATTAAGATTATGATAATTACTAAAGTGTGACACAGAGACATGAAATGAGCATATTTTGTTGGAAAAATGGTGCCAAAAGACCTTTGCAACATAGGATTCCCACAGGCCTTGAATTTGTTAGAAATGAAATGTATGCAAAGCACAATGTGAAGTATGTCTAATTTTCAATATTGCCCTAACCTGTGTTTTTGAAAGTATTGGCCACTATGTATTCCATTCTCTTCTTTGAAGTAGTCTTTCACTTTTTCTTTCTAATACTGTACTTGAAACTGAGCCAGAACTTTCACACTGATCTATATTCCTAGATCTTTTTAAAACTTTTTATTTTGAGATAATATCTCACTAAGTTTTCTAGGCTGGTCCTGAACTTGTGATCTTTCTTGTCTCTGATTCCCAGAGTGCTGGGATTATGGCTAGCAGTCTTTTAGTTTATACAGCTACACCTTTGGGGTTTTGTTACTTAAGCTTGAGATCTATGCATGTGCACACATTCACTGTGCATTCGTACGTACACATTAAATTACAGTGTTCAAATTTTCTGTTGCTGATTTTTCTGCTGCTTATTCAGTTTGTCGATGAGGAAGATAGGAGAGACCTCCATGATAGTATTTATAAATTCTTTTTAGTCTGTCAGTTTCTTGGACAGTGGTATTCAGCGGCTACTATTTAGTGTGTTCATTGTTGAGTATACCCAGCTCAGAGCTTTTATTTTGTTTTATAGTTTTAGGAATTTCTCAGCTCTTTTAAAGATAGCATTCTGTTGAATTCTGGTTTTTATTGTTGGTGTGAAAAGTCATCTGTCAGTCAAATTGTTAATTTGTCTTTCTTTTAGTATTCTCTCATCTTTAAAGTTTATCTGGAATGTGTTTTGGTGTGATTTTAACTTTTTCTTAACCCCACTTGGAATTTGTTGAATTTCCTGAATCTAAGAATAGTATATTTCATCAGTTCCGGAAAATTCTTATCTTCTAATACTTTATTTTGAGGGTCTTGCTGTGCAGTTCAGGTTGGTCATATAGCCCAGGCTGGTCTCAACTCGTGATGATCCTCCTACCTCAGCCTGTCCTGAGTACTGGCTTATAGTCATGTGGTACCATTTGTGGCTCTTTACTTTGTTTAATAATCATGTTTTCTTCTGGAATTTACTCCCTTTTTCAACTGGCTGTTGCCACTATCTTCAGTAGCATTTTAACCATTTTTTTATTATTATCTCTAGCCTTCTCCCTTTTACCCTTTATGCATATTTAAGTTAAAATGACCTTTCTAAAATGTTAAATCTGGTTATGTTACTCTGTGTAAAACCATCATTCTTCCTAGTATAAAGTTCAGACTTAACATATCTTCAAGACTGTATATGAAATGATTCCTATTTATTTCTCTTCCTCATTTCCTCTGCCTTCACTTAATGTTCCAAGTTCCAGCCATGCCAAAATAGTCCATTTTAAAGCTTTTTGTACTTTGTTTTCACTAGATCTTTGGAAAGAATTTCCCACCACATGGGTACTTCCTCCTGTTTTTACCTGCTTTGTCTACTAATACTTCAGATTTTAGTATAGGGCTGCTTCTCCTGAGAAGCATTTTCTCCTTTTCACTCTTAAAATTATGTGCTGTTTCCTTGAGCTCCCAGATTACTTTATCAGCTTCTTAGCACAATGTGGGAACTTGGGAATAAACTATCACCAGTTGAAGTAAATCACAAATATGGAGCCTGGGATATAGTTCAAGTGGCACAGTGCCTGCTTGGCAAGCACAAGGTCCTTGAGTTTGATTCCAACCAAAAACAAAACAAAACAAAACAAACAAACAAACAAAAAACAAATATGATTTCCTATTATTTGGAAAGCTTGATACCGATTTAAAATTCTTTTTTTTTTGATACCAGGGATCGAACTCACGACCTGGTGCTTGCCAGGCAGGCGCCTAAGCCACTGAGCTAAATCCCCAGCCCCCGATTTAAAATTCTAAATGGGTTTCCCAAGATCTCCTATAATTGCTTCTCTTTTCAAAGTCAGTGTCTTCTTCTGAACCCTAGTAT
The DNA here is from genome assembly GCA_004027295.1 of Dolichotis patagonum. NCBI lineage: Eukaryota > Metazoa > Chordata > Mammalia > Rodentia > Caviidae > Dolichotis > Dolichotis patagonum. The sequence continues at coordinate 21,518 of PVJX010014181.1, forward strand.
TTCTTGCCAATCTAACACATTTTGTCTTTATCTTCAGTCATTGTCCTTGTTGTCATTATCATCAAATGTTTCTATCTTTATATACCTTGCAATGAAATGGGAAAGACACAATTTATACAAAATCCTATAGAGAAAGGACAAGTTATTTCCTTTTATAAGTTTTCATCTCTGAAAGAATACATTTCTTTTACTCTGCCTCACAGGTCCAGTTTTTGATTAACTTGTTCCTGCCGGTTTGAGCCAACAGTGGTACATGCATGACTGTTCCATTGATAGTGGTACAAATGAGTCTAATCACTTTTATTAGTATTTTTACTAGTAAAATTAATAAAAAGTGTATAATTGGACAGAATCTAGTTATTTGCTTGAATTTGAGTAATTACTGCCCAAATATAAATATTAATACATACTAATGCCAGTTAAAATTATTACAGTGGTCACATTTGTTTCATTAAGTTAAAAGAAATTTTATTTACATTTGGGAATTTCTTTAAAACATTTTATACATAGAGGCAACTGATTTGCGCAGTGTGCAAAACATCGTAATGTGTTTGGCTTTTTTTGTGGCCATAGTAGCATGTGGATTTTTTTGTTTGTTCTTTTGAGACAGGGTATCCCTAGGTAGCCGAGCCTGTCCTCGAACTCATGACAGTCCTCCTGCTACAACCTCCTAAGTGCTGGGATTACAGGCATGCATCATCTCACCCAGCTAGCACCTGATCTTACCTTACCTTTTCTTTTCCTTAACTTTTCTTTTCTTTCTGCCTTTTTTAAAAATGCATTTTATTTAAAAAACAAATTTGAAACACAATGATCAGGGGACACCAGTTGTACATACGTTGCATATACTGCCATTCCCAAATCAGTCACCCAGAGCACAAAACATCTGCATTCAGTTGTCTGAAGAGTACCAGCACAAACCTTTCTCTTCAATGAACTCAGAGAAATCAGTAGTATAACTATATAGGTATTTTTTTCAACTTCTCACACTAGTGAGATAATACAATGTTTATACATGCGTGTCTAATTTATTTCACTTAGGAATATGGTTTCAAGTTAGCACCTGTTCTTTTAGATAATTTTCAGTAATATTCTTGATGTCACTAGTGTATGTTTCTTGTTGATCCTAAAACAGCTTTTGTAAAGCAAATGTTTTTTGACTTTGTTTCTGTGACATTTCTTCACGGGTTAATAGTTTATCAATAATTAGTTCTCTAAGTTTTAACATGGAAATCTTACAGATACCCCACTGTTGGTATATATAGTATGCATTTATGATCGTTGTACCACAGATTAGTTGCATTATGGTTTTTTGAGTACCATTTTAATGTTTTCCTTAAACTGTAAAATGGTAGCATCTGATCTGCTAAATCAACACTTTTTTTTGCATTATTGTAATCAGAGATTTTGTGAGAAGCAGTACAGGTATACAGTACAGCAGTACAGAATAGTCTATACAACTTTGACAGACAGTGATGTATTTGCTACTGATAGTTTAAGCTGTCAGATGGGACAGTCATGTAGTAGGTTCATGCTGGCAGGCATATGTTCCTTACCCTCCTTCCTTACCCTCGACCAAAGTGTGTGGACAGCACTGTGGACAGACCTTTTCTGTGATACAGGTATATCTGACTTAAATTGTTTGACCTAAGAGCTCATCTTCCTGGTATTTCTTAGACTCTCTTTTACTTAACTCAACTCTTCTGTTTCTTTATGTTTGTCTTCTGATGAGGTTCCCCTTTCATTTGGTCTTTGAATCTGTTTAACTGTTCATAGTACTCTCATGCTGGGTGCCTTGTCAGTTGACCTGGTAGCCTTGGCTACTGACCTCATTCTCCTGCAGGGTACATGTGGAGGTCCTCTTGATAGAGAATGGTATTCTTTACTAGGAAGGTAAAGATGAGCACTCAGCAGTGGGAGTTTAGTCTGTTTTTTTCCCTAAAATTTTATATTTGCATTATAATATTCCTATGTTGTGTTTGCAGACTATAATCATCTTAATGGGACTAACTGGGGAGCATTTTTATAATAGGCTGAAAATATGATAATGTTCTGTGGATTTTTATCTTTCCTTCATCAAAGTGATAGGTCAAATTTTGGGAAGGAACCACCATGATTTTATCCAAATAATGGATCAAAGATGCTGTTTTTGTTCGTGAGAAAATATAAAACATTGGCTTTGGGAGATAGAGTAACCATATTATTTATGTCATTACTTGAAGAAATTCTGTATTTAAAAAAATTTTTTTTTTCAGAAAACACAATCCCTTATCAAAATGCCATCATTTTTCATAAAAATTAACATTTTAATTCTTTTCTGTAGAAATACAGAAGAGTCAGAATAGTCTATACAACTTTGATAAAGGAATAAAATTAGAGCTTCAACCCTCCCCAATCCCATAACTTATCACAAAGTTATACTCCAGTTATGGCAAAATGGTATTGATATCAAGATAGACAAACTACCAAGGTACCAATATGAAGTCCCAAAATAAATACCCACATAACAGACAGTTGATTTCTGGTGAAGATGCAAAAGCAGTGAAGTGGAGAAAAGATTGTACCTTCAATAAATATACTGGAACAACTGGATATCCACATGCAAAAAAAACCCTCAAACCTTATAGCACATCAAAAATTTCTTAAGACATCCAAAAGTCAACTCAAAGTGGCTCACAGTAGTTAGTTAAAGTAAAGGCAGTTGTGACCTGAGTCATTGCATTGGCTGAGGTCATTCTTTCTGGGACAGAGAAACTGGGACAAGGTATAGAAAGGAAGGTAGATCCTTCAGAGGTGTCAGTGAAGGGAAGCATTGAATTTGTTTCTGAACAGGCCATGTGGATGGTAAAGGGGGCCATTATGCTGCTGCTTTTTTTTTTTTTAACTATCTTAACTTTTTTATGTACATGTACATACACATATGCATGTTTTTTCTTTCAGCTTTTCACACTAATGAAGCAATATGATGTTTACATATGCGTGTCTTATTTATTTCACTAATAAATATGTTCTCAAGGTGCATCCATTTACCTATGAAAGTGTCTAGTCTATCTTTCCATTATATAGAAATGCCACATCTTTTTTATTCATTCCTTAGTTGATGGGCATTTAGGTTATTTTCAAAATCTGGCTATTATAAACTGTGCTGCTGTAAACATGGGTACACATGCATGTATCACTGTGGTATGATGTTTTTAATTTTTTTGGGAGGATACCCAGAAGAGGAATAGCTGGAGTCAAATGGGACCTCTAGTTCTAGTTTTTTGAAGAATGTCCACAGAGATTTGCACAGTGTTGCACCAGTCTGCATTCCCACCAACAGTGGAGGAGGATTCCTTTTTCCCCACAGCCCCTCCAGCATTTGTTATTGGTTGATTTCTTAATACTAGCCATTCTTTCTGGAGTGACATGGAATCTCAGTGTTGTTTTAATTTGCATCTCTTGAATGACCAGTGCTGTTGAACATTTTTTCATGTATTTATTTGCTGTTTGTACTTCTTCATCTCAGAAGTGTGAGTTCATCTCAAATGCCCATTTTTGGGTTAGGTCTTTAAATCTGGGAGGACTTAAAAAATATTGACAGTATTGGCCCTGAAGCAAGGCCAGCAGATTGCTGTAGCTGCTGGTTTCCAACAGGAGCCTAAAGAGAATTCTTTCTGTGGTCTGTTGGCCATTTCAGAACTTTGGAAATGGAATGGTCAATTCATCAGAAAGAAATAGCAGGTGAGTATGGTGGACTTTGGGGGGCCTGCAGGGGAGGGACCCTGGTGCATCGGGACCTGCACCGTGCGGTTGACTCGGGGTACTGGGAGAACACGGAGCTCTTCCCCTCTCTTGGGGGTGGCTGAAAGTTGCAGACTTTCGGCAGCCTGAAAGAGAGACCCTGGTGCATCGGGACCTGCACTGTGTGGTTGACTAGGGGTGCTGGGAGAACAAGGAGCTCCACCCCTCTCTGGGGGACAGCTGAGAGTGTGGCAGACTTTCGGCGGCCTGAAGGAAAGAGACCCTGGTGTGTTGGGACCTGCACTGTGTGGTTGACTGGGGATGCCGGGAGAACAAGGAGCTCCTTCCCTCTCTGGGGGCAGCTGTGAGTGTGACAGACTTTCAGCAGCCTGAAGGAGAGAGACCCTGGTGTGTCGGGACCTGCACTGTGTGGTTGTCTTGGGGTGCTGGGAGAACAAGGAGCTCCACCCCTCTCTGGGGGACAGCTGAGAGTGTGGCAGACTTTCGGTGGCCTGAAGGAGAGAGACCCTGGTGCGTCAGGACCTGCACTGTACGGGTGACTCAGGGTGCCGGGAGAACAAGGAGCACCACCCCTCTCTGGGGGGCAGCTGAGTGTGGCAGACTTTCGGCAGCCCGAAGGAGAGAGACCCCAGTGTGTCGGGACCTGCACTGTGTGGTTGACTTGGGGTGCCAGGAGAACAAGGAGCTCCTCCCCTCTCTGGGGGGTGGATGTGAGGTGCGAGCTGAGAATCGAACATCTCATGTCGTCCTGTCCCATGTCCCTCCCCCTCTTAGCAAGTGGGAGCCAGTAAACTACACATCTTGTGAAAAGATTGATACCTTATTTAGTATGAGCTCCCCATATGCAAAGATATGGACAACCATTTGGAAGAGAACGTGAGACAATATGACAGATAGTAAAGATCTCGGGTTGTCTAGCTTTGAAATTTATGCTTTCTTATGTCCTGTTCTGTTCTGTTTTGTTGTGTTTAATTTTACCCCCTTAAAATAAAATTTTAAATATGTATATGTATAAAAAAGGAGAGGGGAAAATGAAGTGCTCTAAAGCATATAACTGCATGTATGTTTAAGTGTGTAAGATAGATGACCACATTACTGTTTTTGTTAGATTGTTGAGCAGAACTGTTAAGAGTCTCACTGTTTGAATGTCTACTTTGTATGCTTTAATTTTGTAACTTGAACAACTATTTCCAAGGATGACAGTATGTAACTTATCAAGTGGCGGATTTCTTAGTGTTTTTGTTTTGTTGTTGTTCTTTTATTTTTTGCCTTTGGAATTCTGTATTGTTGCTACCCTTTTTCTGTTTTGTTTGGTTGTTTTCTTTGTTTTGTCTCTTTAAATAAAATTAAAAAAAATATTGACAGTAACTGTTTAAAGAAAATATGTACATAATGTAACATACATTGTTATTGGAAAACTGCAAAACCAAAAAAAAAAAGTTTTTTTTGAGATGGGGTCTTGCATTGTAGTTCAGGTTGACCTCAAATTCCCAATCCTTCTGCTTCCCTGGTGTCCCAGCTGTGCTTCACCATGCCAGGTGGAAGAAGCAAAGAAAAAAATTGGTGTTGGGGGTTGTTTTGGACACAGGGCCTTGCTGTGTATTTCATCTGACCTCAAATTCACTATGTAGTCCAGGCTGACCTCAAACTTGAGGTGATCTCCTACCTCAGCCTCCCAAATGCTGGGATTAGTGCACCACCACACCCAGCTTGGAGAAGCAAAGTTAAAAAAAAAAAATAACAGGAATATAATTGTTTTGATTGGAATCATGATTTTTATGAATCTCATCAATCTTTATTTTTTTGAGACAGGGTCTTGCTGTGTATAAAACCAGGCTAGTCTTGTAACTTTCCTCATCTTTTCAGCCATAGGAAGGAAATTATTACAGTAAGTGTTAACCTCTTTTATAGTTGCAAAAACTTAGGTTCCCCATTTGGATGACCTTATAAATCTTAACTTTTTGAGAATCCTGGAGGTAGTCATAAACGTGATATTTTGACCAGCATTCTCTTATGTTCTCTTTTGTTTTAGTTGGGGACCAACCAGTTACTGCTTCAGTTCATTTGTCTTCAATCTCAAGTCTCTCATTTTTTAGGCACAGGCATATACTACTGGTTAACCACCTTCCTTCCCCTTTGTTTATCTCCAGCAGGGCTCCCACCCTTTCCGCCACCCTGATGATTAGCTCAGCAATGACAGAATAGTAAGGAAACCCAGGCCTTCTGGATCCTGGCTTAGTGCCACTGCTGACGCAAAGTGTTGCAATTCCAGGGGTGTTGAAATAGCTCTCTAGCTCAGGCTATCATTGAAATTGAAACAGTTATGTGCAGTCCTATCTCAGTGTCCTGACTCTCCCACAAAAATGACAATTTTGGTCAAACACTGATTCTTGAAATAAGTAGGAAGTAAAATGATGAGAGAACTGGATAGGAGGTGCCTGTGACACTCTGCAGTTGGCTAAGTTCTAATACTGTGGTGAGAACTTGTTTTGGAGGAATTCCCATGATGGAGGAAATTTTACTCTGCATGTTGAGGGTGATTTTTTTTTCCTTCTGTTGCATGGGTTACACTTGGATGGATGTCCAGTTTTGTTCTAGGTTCTTCATTTTTGAGCTGGGTGTACTGGTGCGTTGAAGGTAGTGTGAGGTGGACACTTATATATATGATTTTTTTGTGTTTTCAGAGAAGAGAGGAGGGCACATTGTGAGCAGAGCCAGTGATAGAATGCTAATGGTCAACTCCTTACATAACTCAGGTTTAGAATTCATTAAAATATTTGTCATTATTTCATAGTGAAATATAACATTTATAAAAATATGTGCTAAATTGTGTGTGTGTGTGTGTGTGTGTGTGTGTGTGTGTGTGTGTGTGTATTTTAAGTACCACCAGGCTAAGAAATCATGGGCCACCAGAGCTGCCTCATCTTGTATTTTTTCCCACTCCTTGATCATACTGCCCTCCTACCAGCTCAATTGCTGCGCTAACTTTTGTGATAATTATTTCCTTTTCACAAAATACAGTTTTATTGTCTTTAAATGTATCCTTAAAAATGTTAGTTTTGCCTATATGGAGCAAAATCACTCTGTATTCTTTTTTGGCCTTTCTTCTTTTGCTTAACACATATTTTGAAGTGTGTTCCCTGACATTCTGTTCATTTTCACTGCTATCTTATATGCCATTATATAGAAGTACCAGGCGGACAATACATGTTTACTCATAAAAAATCAAGATGTTCTTATCTTTACTTCTACCTCTACTTCTTGATGGGGGTGTTATTTCCAGACACCACACCTCCCCATGAGAGTTTGAGTCTTGGAAAGAAGTACAAAATGTCCCTCTTCTCTAAAAATTAACTTAGTGATTTCCTATCATCAGTAGTTACTAAATAGCTAGGCATTTAGGGATTTTTTTAAAAAGTAAATGTAAAAGTTATCAGCCTAATCTTTCTTTCTTTCTTTCTTTCTTTCTTTCTTTCTTTCTTTCTTTCCTGTTTTCTATCTTTTTTTTTTTTTTGGTACCAAGGATCAAACTCAAGACCTTGTGATTGTCAGGCGGGTGCTATGTCACTGAGCTGTATCCCGGCCCTAATCTCTTTTCTGTGTTGTTTTGTTGTGGGGACTCTTTTTTTGTTTTTTGGTAACAGGGATCGAACTCACAAACGCATGCTTACCAGGCAGGTGCTTATACTTCTGAGCTAAATCCCAGGCCTTTTTTTGTCTTTTTGAGACAGTGTCTCACTGTGTAGTTCAGACTGGCCTTGAACTCACTATATAGCCCAAGTTGGCCTCAAGTGGAGACAGTGCTCCTGGTTTAGTCTCCTAAGTGCTGGGATTACAGGTGTGTACCACCATGGCCAGCTAGTAAGAGGAATGCTGTGCACATTGATTATTGGGGGGAATGGTGAGTACATTGTTTATTTTTGTTTGTTTTTCTGTCTTTTTTTTTAGACAGGGTCTCACTATACAGTTCAGGCTGGCCTTGAGCTGTAACCCAGGCTGGTCTTGAACTCACAGTAATCCTCTTGCCTCAGCCTCTTAGTGCTGGGATATTTTTCTGTGGGGACTTTTGGGTCAAATGATTTCTCTTGTTATTGCATATATTGAAATTTCAGAAATGAACACTCATCTCTTTATAGAGTTCATTTACATTCTCAACACTTATAAAAATGAATGTTGGTTTTAAAATAGTTTTGGTTATTTGAGACAAGTCTAAAAGAGCCTAGTGGTTGGAAACCCCAGAATTTATGGTGATCTATATATAATCTTTCTGTCCTGATGTCTTATAGCTTTATGTAGCTGCAGAATTGTCCTTTATGGCTTTCAGAGAAAAGTAGTCATAGGTCGCCCAAAGCCTCTGTATGCTCTTTTTCTGGTTGAGCATTCTTTATTGTCAGTTTCTTGATTGCATGTGTGTGTTGTAATCTGAGTGCTAAAAGTTGACCAAGTATAAACTATTTCTGGTATGTTTCATTTCTTTCAGTTGAAATATTTTTGGTCTGAGAATGTAAATGTAAACAGTTCAAGTAGACTGATCCTTGTATTGTATTGTATTGTATTTATTTTTTGAGACAAGGTCTCACTATGTAGTGCAGGCTGGCCTTGAACTCATGGCAGTCCTCTTGCCTCAACCTCCAGAGTGCTGGGATCACAGGCATGTACCATCACATCCAGCAGACTGGTCCTTTTAACCCAGTAGCTTTTCTTATTTATCCATAAGTTATATAGCACAGATACTTTATATACAGCCATACCTACAGCTCTGATTTGATCTATTCCCTGATGATACATTTTGTTTTTATGACTAAAGTGAAAAATTTGCACCTGGGGATTTGCACTTCCATTACCCCAGAGTTCACCTTTTTGCATCTTGAGTCAGTTGTTTTCTTCTTGTGTACATTTCCAGGGTATCTTCTTTATCAACCCTTAGAGTACTTATCTATGTGTACACTGCATTATCCCCTAGAATGTTTCTGAGAATTTTTTTTTTTTTTTACCTTCTTGAGACAGGGTCTTGATACGCAGTTCAGGCTGGCCTTGACTTTGTAGCTCAGGCTGGTCTTGAACTCGCAACAGTCCTCCTGCTTTGGCCTCCCAACTGCTGGGATTACAGGGGTGCACCACCGCGCCCAGCTCTGAGAGTTATTGACCTCAGCCTTCAGTGATACATGCTTTACATGGTATATACTTTTCTCTTTGACCATAAATATGTGTCCGTAGCTTCCTTCTTCCCATACTTGAGAGTTACTCAAGTCATTTTTTAGGCTAGAGAGTGATTTCTTTTTATGAGTAAAGACTTTGAATTTTCTTTTCTGTTACTGTGTATGTCTCTGCTCTTGTAACTATATGTAAAGGAAAAATTAATTAGTGTACTTTCTTTACCTTAAATTCTTAACTCTGATATGTCAGTTTCTCTTCTCACCTCACAGGTATCCTCCAACCTGAAGTAATAGATACTGGCCAGGAAAAGCAGCCTTGTTCAAGGTTCACTGTGAGGAAAGCCACCCCTGTATTAATGAGCATAGTACATATTACTCAAAAGAACAAAGTCCAAAGCGCTGACATGGAGCCATAGTAATCTCCACTTCCACTCGATTTATAGCAGAATATTTATTACCTGAAATTCCTAATTTAAAAACTTTATGTAGATTTAGGAGTTTTTGATTCTAGCCCATGCTGAATTTAAGGTAAAGAAAGTACACTAATTAATTTTTCCTTTACATATAGTTACAAGAGCAGAGACATACACAGTAACAGAAAAGAAAATTCAAAGTCTTTACTCATAAAAAGAAATCACTCTCTAGCCTAAAAAATGACTTGAGTAACTCTCAAGTATGGGAAGGAGGAAGCTACGGACACATATTTATGGTCAAAGAGAAAAGTATATACCATGTAAAGCATGTATCACTGAAGGCTGAGGTCAATAATTCTCAGAGCTGGGCGCGGTGGTGCACCCCTGTAATCCCAGCAGTTGGGAGGCCAAAGCAGGAGGACTGTTGCGAGTTCAAGGCCAGCCTGAATTGCGTATCAAGACCCTGTCTCAAGAAGATAAAAAAAAAATAAGAGATTTGGATCAGAAGATCTTTAGTCACTTCTACTAAGTTTATCATTGTACTTTGATCTTTTTCTCAATTGCCATTTTAGAAGCAAAAATACCTCCTTAAAATGAAAAGATGGAAAGAAGCAAAACAAAACAGTTTCTTTCCATTTTCAGTTTATTAGCTTACATCGTCATCATTATTACTATTATTTTGCAGTATTGGGGATTGAACCCAAGGCCTTTGCACTGATCTACAGCCCCAGCCCTCTTTATTTTTATTATTTTTATTTTCAGACACAACTTCTACCTAAGTTATTACGTTGCCCAGGCTGACTGGAAATTGCATTGTTTTTCTTCATTTTCCCATGCTGCTGGGATTACAAGCGTATGCTACCACACCTGACCATTACCTTACTTTATTTTTTTGGTATTGGGACTTGAACTCAGGGCCTCATGCTTGCCAGGCAGGCTTTGTGCTGTTGAGCTACATCCCTGGCCATTATCTATAAAAGTTAATTTGAACCCTGTTTTTGAAGCTACATATAATAAAACTAGTGTTCTGCCTACAGCTTTCACATCCAAAGTGTAATAGAACATGGCTTCTTTTTTGAAGTCTTTGTAGTAGTCACTTAAGGCATAGAAATACACTAACAGTGGTTTAAATGTAGTTTATTTTTGGTATCACCTGTTTAAAGGTAACAGACTTTTGGGTGAAGTTCACATACCTAAGTTAAAATGCTCAGGAAGAAGTTGTATTCATTTGTAGTGTTTTTATTTTATATTGTCTCATAAGATATATGATACTTAAAATATTGGCATGCATGTCCCTATGTTCATAAAATGTTGATAAATGATTCTTTTTGTTTACATGGGCATTTTATAAGTTACACCATTACTTTTATAATAATACTATAAAAAGTTTTATGAATTTTAATCTACTGATACAGTTTTGGTATGTTCTTAAGAGTGTTACCAAATTTACCTTTTTTTTTTTTGAGACAGGTCTCACTGAGTAGTTCAGGCTACCCTTGAACTCAATTTGTAACCTAGGCTGGCCTTGAACTTGCAGCATTCCTCTTGCCTCAGCCTCCCAAGTACTTAGGATTATAGATGTGCACCATCATGCCTGGTCTTTTCTTTTTTGAAAGAACTTTTGCTATATTATTTCTTTATAAATAGAATGTCTGGGGATTACTCATTGTGATTTGTGGGAAGTCTGTCTAATCACTTCGACTTGCTTTCAAACAGACCTCTCACCTGCCACCAGCATAATAAAAATACTTGCATTCCACAACTATTCATGAAGCCATTCTTTTGGGTGCATAATCATCATGTAAGGGAATTCTTTCAGAACGGACACAGATATACTATATTTCAAACTTTTGTATAAAACATTTTAGTTCATTTGCTGATGCCTTTGTTTTTAAGAAAACTCATGTAGTGGTGGAATAATACTGGAGGTCAAAAACTCTTCTCAGTTTCCATTGGTATTTTATACATACTTTGTTTTTATATGTGACTAAAGGTTCATGCTGTGATGCTGTAAAGGCATGGAAAATGATTCTTTCTTAGTTTTGGAGGAAGTGATGACTAGTGGGTTTTTTTGCTGGTAGTATCTGATAATTCCCCCTCCCTTTAGCTATTCTAGGCATGTTTAGTTGTCAGGCGTTGTCGGAGTAAATTGCTAAAAATAACAAATAAGGGGGAGGCTGTTGTAAGGCCAGATCTTGCCACTGTCTGTAATCTGTTTAATTTAGTTCCTAGGGAAAAAGAGCAAAAAGAACATGGTACCATTCTCGTTCAATGGATTTTTTGTTTAAATTGCTGACAAGAACATTGTTGAGCTGTCTCTCTTCCAAACCCCTTAGGGCTCATGTATCCGCTTACACTTACAGTATGGGGCCAGAGCCTGGGGGCTCAAAAGAGCATGCTCTAACTCAGTGGTTGTGCTAGAGATTAACCAGACAATTGTGGCCTATTGTTTGTCTTTTAATGTGATTTTTGACATGGAAATGTGTAGTTAGCCTGTTAGAGAATGAGATGGAGGGCCGAGGTAAGAAGTGGAGGAGTTAGTGTGTGAATAAAAAAATAACTTCCTGTAATCTCTTCTAACTCAATGTTTAGAATCTGACAAAATTCACCACAAATGTAACTCCCATGTATGTGCATTTAATTTTAACCCACACTGTCAGTGTAAAAACTCTTTATTTTGATTTGAGGGTCTTTGTGGGTTGACTTTATCCTGATAATAGAAATAATTCGGTAAAGCAGAGATGGCTAGTTCTTATATGTAAAACTGTTGAAGATCATTGAACGAATGGTTTAAATACCTTTCCTAGATTGCTATGTATTTAACAGTGATGGAGTTTGTAAAAACCATGGTCAGATTTGCAGTTTTAGTTCTGATTTTCTGTATTCTTTGTTGACTCACCTGATTGCTTACTGGTTTTTATATTCTGAAGTTACTTACTAATTTTTGTGTACTAAATTCTCACCTGGAATTCTTTCCTAACAAGGTGCGGTGGTACGCACCTTTAATCCCAGCACTCTGGGAGGTTGAGGCAAGAGAACTGCAAGTTCAAGCCCAGCCTAGGCAATTTAATGACCCAGTAAGATCCTGTCTCAAAATAAAAAAGTAAGTAAAAAGACTGGGTATGTACTCAGAGTTCAATCTCCAGTATCCAAAACAAAAATAAAAATTTTTTTTCTTTAAAGGTACAGTTCTTTTGGGGGGTGAAAATGTCTGAAGCTGAGCACTTTTAACATCATAGACCAAAATAAATAAGTAAGTAAGTAAGTAAGTAAATAAATAAATAAATAAATAATTGTTTTAAAAAAATCTTTTGAGAAAGGGTCTCTATACAGTTTAGGCTAGCCCCGAGCTCACTCTTTAGGCTGGTCTCAAACTTGGAATGATCCTCCTGCCTCAGCCTCCTAAGTGCTTGGGTTACAGGTGTGCACCACCACACTTGGCTACAAAATGAACTTTTCTTAGAGATTTTTTGGATGGAGAATATGGAAATACCTTGAGAAAACCTACATTGATCTAGATTTTGGTGTTTATCTAAAGTTTTGGGATCTGATCCTGTAAGTTTGGAAATGCTTACTTTTAGACATTTCTTAAGTCATCAACCTGCCTTACATCTCCATTTGAGGAAAAGCTATTTGTATTGTCCAGATGATTGATATTGGTGGCTTGGACCAGAATGGTGTCAAGGAAAGTGATCAGACTGGGGTAGATATTTAAGGTAGAAAGAGATAAGATACTTGGGTGTATGGGTGAAAAATAGGAGTAAAAAAACAAAACCAGGTGGGGATTTAGCTCAGTGGCATAAGTGCCTGCCTTGCCAAGTGCGCAGTCCTAAGTTCAATCCCCAGACCAAAAAAAACCCCCAAAAACCAAAAAACTCCTGAAGTTTAGACTTATTAAAGAATCTCTTCCTCTTTCATGTAACATTTGTAGTCCTGTTGGAGAGGTCTGGGATGGGTTCAAGAAAACGGGAATTCCTTTGGGCTTTAAAGATCAATTGGAATTTTGTTAGGTAGCCCAAGGCTAAGAAGGGAGGAATTTGAAGCAATACAAAGGTGGTTGAACCTAGAGGGTTGTGATGGGAAATGAGACTGGACCGGTCTAGGTGAAAAAGGAGTTAAAGCTAAAATGAGTGACATCAGCATTGCTTCTAATCACTTTGTCTAGGTGTTGCTTAATCTATTCCTAGTGCCAATGTGATTCACTTACTGGTTTACATACAGTGTTCCCTGTTTACTGGGCTCCACAGAGATTATCCTGCTGCAGACATTCCACATGTTTGTAGGAGCATGTGTGCTATTCCTAAATCATAAATCAGTGTTTTCCAGTCACATTTCAAAACTAAATTTAAAATCAAATTGAGCCTGGGCATGATGATAAATGTCTATAATCTCAGCAGTCTGAGAGGCTGAGGCAGTAGAATTCCAAAATCAAGCCCACACTGACTTAGACTATCTCCAAATAAAAAATAAAGGACTGGGGATATAGCTTAGTGCAAAGGCTCGGGCAAAGGCCCCTACACCCATCCAAAGTTCAGTTTGGGCCATGTTGTCTGAGATACTATTAGACACCCAAGTAGAACTGTTCAATAGGCAGTCAAATATATGAATCTAGAACTGTGGGCTGCTGAAATTAAGAACTGTTTATAAATCATCAATTGATTGGTGACATTTAAAATCAAGAACTGAATTAAGTCAGCCAAGGGAAGAATGTAGCTAGAAAAGGGACAGGATTCATGGCTTGAACCCTAGGTCACTGTGGCACATGGAACGTGCCCTACATAGATGTGTACATTGTGAGTCCAGAGGACTGAGTTACTGTCCACATGGGCAACCCTCTGCTGGAAGGGGCCAAGCTAAAGGGTTAGATCCAGCTCTTTTTCATGATTAGGGGACTGCTTTTTCCTGGGCTGTCCAGGCCCATGGTTTTGTGGTAGCTGCATGGGCTTTCAGTTCTATCCTAACCTGAGGTACAGGTGTTTTGTGACCTTCCTTTAGCACTCATCCCAGACTTGGACAGGCTGGCTGGCTGAGGGAAGCAGATTTGTTCTCCCGGGGAATAAATGCAGAATGTAGAGGTTGACAGTAAAGTAGGCTCAGAATGCCCTCTCTGTGGACCACACTGCGGGAGGGAGTGGTCAGTTGCATTGTCAGATTCCTTTATGAACCTTTCAACTTTCAAATCCAGTTCAGAATATCTAGGCTTGTTTTTTTTTTTGCCCATGGAAATATCATCCTTTAAATTTTAGTCAAGATTCCATGGATATGCAACAGGGTTTCCTCTCTCCTAATTAAGTGAGCTAATAACTTATTCTTCTCTGAATATACTACATAGTTTTCTACTGTTTTTGAGCTCCAAGTATGTACTAAAAAAATCTTCAGCCTTTATAATAATTTTTGAATTCATCTTGAAGATTCTTAGCAATAGATAATTCCTTTTTTTCCCCCTGTGCTCTGTGTAGTATGTCTTGGGATATTAAGTGAGAATATGAGCTCTGGAATGAGATGAATATGAACACTGACTCTACCACTTACTTAGGTACTTTGTTTAGGGTTCCAGACCTAAAACCCCTTCTGTAAAGTGCCAGTGGCAGTGGTGTGGGGATGAAGAGGACATTAAATAACTCTTCAATCTTCTGCCCAAGAAGGGAACAGATTATATCCAGTTCATGGCAGAGTGAAAGGGGCTGAGCTGTAATTTATTCTCCATGCCAATTGGACTAGATTGAGGAGGTCAAGATTATAATGCAAATGAACAGGCTAAGTATTTCTCCCTTATGAGAAGTCCTACCTTGTAACTTCATACATGTAAATCATTTACTGGTATGTCTGGCACACAGTAAATAATAAATGCAGGATTTTATTATTTGCATATTCTTATAAAAGTTTTTTTCTGAAGAAAAAGGGTACCCAAGTATATGAAAGTTAAATTAACAAGCTCCTGCATACTTACCACCCAGAATTAACAAATGTTAGCATGTTACTTTGGTCATTTTTTAAAAATGAAAATAAAATAATACTGATAAAATTGAAGTCTTTGTAACATCCTTTCTGCCCTCATGCCAGTCTTACTGCCACTGACTAGAAGCAACTACCAAGAGTTTGGTGTCTTCCTATTTCATGTTACATATGTATCTTACATTCAGCAGTGATTATTGTTCATTTCTTTTAACAACTTGATTTTTTCATTGAATAGTAGGTTTTTTAGCTGCGTCCATAATAATGTCTAGCTCATTTTAACTGCTGAATATTCCACAAGAACATGTAACTTTCTGTATATCATTTGAAGGATCCACCCTTGATAGCTTCAGTTGTACATTACATTAAGTATGGTCAGAGGACCTGATGACTTCTCTGAAGCATAAATATGGCCATTGGTAGGGCTGGTTGATGGGCTTGAAAATGTGCCAGCTGGTCAGTGATAATTTGCTTTTCTCATTTCCCAATAGCTGTAAATTTTGTGGTGAGACGTCTTATGAACTTGGTGGCCTTTGCCAGTGTTTTGGAAATGGAGATCACATGCCCTTTTTTTGAATCTGAATCAGAGTCAGAATCAGAATCAGAGAGAGGGAAATTAGAGTAGGAACCTAGGATTCTGTGTTCTGGACTCTGACCCTGTATTATTTGCTTTGACTCTGTAAGAAATGGGGATTCTCCCGCAATTAAGTGTTCCACATAGCAAGACCTCTGGTCCTTTTCTAATAAAATGATAAATCCCTTAAAAACCAATACTATGTAAAGAGGAGGTTATGAGTAGCTTCTAAGTAGTCTGGCATCTGGCAATTGAAGAAAGGGCAAAATGAAAACCACCCCTTGAATCATGCTTGCAAAATAGAATTGTGCCAAGGGCTCTTTATTACCCCAGTGTCATTACCCATTTAATTGGTATTATGTCAGCTACTTAGATCAGAGCTAATAGCATATTAAACCCCATTCTGTTTACATCAGTTGCATGGTTACTTGGTGGAGTTAGGGACAAGTGACAACTGTGACGTTTCGTCTGTAGAGTGATTTCATCATGATCTGAGTCCTGCATCAGCCCTGCAAATGGGCAGAGTCCACCAAGTTCATGAGATTAAAAAGTGGGTGATACAGACCTGACCTCTCAGTGCCCCTCAGAATATTTAGTTATGAGCAAAGATCATGGATTGCTTGTCTGACCTAGGAGTTTAGCTTACAGAGAATAGCGTTTGCTTGGGTAATACTGCCAGGTAGAACTATGAGTTTCCTTTTTCTCTTTCTTAGTGAAGAGAAAGCCAAGGTTTTGGGAAAGCTTTATAAATAGCCCTTTGATATTGGAGTGTATTTGTAGTTCTCCAATTATGCCCTCTGCTGACCCCTACAAATCAGCCCAGGCGGTGCCCATGAGTCATGCATCTGTGCTTGCTGGGGCTTTGAGCTCTTGCTTGTTTTCACTGTCTCCAGGACCTTTTATGGGTTTCCGGTTACTCTATCTCTATTTTTTTAGTTGTATAAATATGTTATTTGATTGAAAAGTAGTAATGTGATCACATAGATGCTTCCTTGCCTTTGTGTATCCATTGCCTCTCCCAGGTTACCTTAATAACTCACTGATCTAAATGGTGTATCTACTTACAGCATTAAAGTTAATTTTCAGGAATTAATATGTCAGTGTATTTTACTCGGGCCAGTTTGTGTATGTACCACTCTAAGTCTTTGGGTGGAGTATAGACTGATTTGCTGATGAAACTAATTCATTAGGAACTTGTTTTGCCATGCCTGTTTTCAGACGCAGAGCTTTAGTATCCTGTTTTTCCCAGAAAGTGGTAGGTATATAGCATTTTGAGAAATCTTCTCTTTTTAAAAAAATCTGATGTAAAATCCACATAAAATTCACAGTAACTATAACCACTGTTCGAGTATGCATTTTTATCTCTTCAGAAAGAACCTCCTTACCCACTTGGCATTTACTGTCTATTCCACCTTCCCCCCAACACATGGCTCTTGATAATCTATTTTCTGTCTTCTATAGGTTGCCTCTTCTGGATATTCACATAATATGTGATTCTTTGCATCTGCCTTCTTTAAAGAAGAAGCTTCTTTCACTTATTTAATCCATGTTGTAGCATGAATCACTACTTCATTCTTTCTTTTGTTTGACTAATATTCCATTGTATGGATATATCACATTTCTTCATCTTTTCATCAGTTAATAGACATCTGCTTGGTTTTCACTTTTTGGCTTTGTTTTCACTGTGTGAACACCTATTTTTCATTTCTTTGTGTATATACTTCAGAGTGGAATTGCTGCTTCATGTGATAATTTTATATTTTAATATCTTAGGTAACTACCAGACTATTTCTCACGGTCAGCTGCACCATTGAAGGTTCCAGTTTCTCCCATCTTTGCCAATACTTGTTATTTATTTATTTAGTACTGGTGATATAGGGGAAAGAAACTCCCAACCTACTAGATGTCCGGTACAAGTTTGTGTTCTCTAAAATTGAAGAATGAATTTTAGAAACAACGGGGGTTAAGACCAGAATATATTTATTGAGAGAAAGAAAGCTTCAGTCCAAGAGAGAGAGAGACTAAAGGGGTCCCAAGAGGGTTGCCAAAGATTCTGTTTTATAGTGCAAAACCTATAAAAGGGACTTTTATAGTGCAAAACCACAAAGTGAGATGGGTCTAAGGTGGGCATAAGGTGGGACAGAACTGTAGTTAACCAGTAAGATTAATTGCTCAGGTAAAATTGCTTAAATTAGGAACAAATGAGGAAACAAGTCACATAGCAAGGGGTATGCTTAAAGAGCAGTGACTGTTCTCTTAAGGGGTTGGAATGGTGACTCTTGGCTTTCTCAGGATGATAGAGACCTATTTAGAATATCAACCCTTAGGGTGTGAGTGTTTGATCTTTTGTCTTAAGGTCTGGCCCACAGCAGGAGGTGTCTATCTCTCCCACAGTTGCAAGGTATCTGGGCCTCTGCACTGGCTCCTTTGAACACTTAACCCTGTCTTACTGCCCATAATATTTTTGTCTAACTCAGTTGCCTGTAACAAAACCAGATAATTATATGCAGTATTTAAGTCCATAATGTGTTAATTTTGTCCTTGGGGTTAGAATTTAAAATGGATTAAGGAGAAAATAGAGAAGTGGAAGAAGAGAAAGAGATTACAAGTAAGGTTGGAGGACAAAAGTGGATCATGCCAACTTGGGGAAACTGATACAGAAGACTAAAAGAAAGAGAGATGGAAGAGATAAAAGGAAGAATATAATAGAACCACACCCACAAAGATATTAGGAACCACTCATACTCATTTTAAAAAATGAAGGAGAAAGAGAAAAGGAAAAAAAAAACCACTAAAATCAAACAAACAAAATGAAAAAGAAAAAAAAGAGAGCTTGGGGAGACAGAGTCCCAAATAGTGCCACTCTATCCCAGCAAGCCAGCAGTTGCTTTATGGCAGAGTAGTAGGTAACCTCAGCAGGCCTGCCCTGAGACCAGACTCATTGGGCTCGCTGCAGCCCAAGCAATTTCTACAGGTCTGTGCTCAACTAGGAATTGCTAGAGGAAGCCATTTCCAAAATGGCTCCCTTTAGGTCTGCTGCTCCTCCCCACTGCTGTGTCTCTGCAGAGGCCTCCAGAGTTGCCAGCCATCAATGTCACTGTGACTGTATGTCCCCAGGTTCAAACAGTTCCTCTCGTGCAGTGAGTCCAGCTCAGGGAGAAGGCACTGCCAGCTGCTACTGCCTCCTTCTTCGTTGAAATTTTTCTTTTTACTCTCTGTGGACTCCAGTTTACACTTCAGATTCTTCCTGGGTCCAAGGGACCACTTCCTTCCTTCTTGTCTTCCTCACGATGTTATATTCCTGCATCTGGATGGTGATTCTCAGAGAGGCTGTTTTCTCTACTGCCATAGTTCTTTCTGTCTAACTTAGTTGCCTATAACACTGGGACTCGAACTCAGGACCTTGCATTTGCCAGACAGGCGCTTGTGCCACTGAGTTATATACACAGCCCTATTTTCTGTATTTTATTGAAGCCATCCTAGTGAGTATTTTTATTTGCATTTCTCTAATGATTAATGGTGTTGAACATTTTTTCGTGTGCTTATTGGCCATTAATAAGTCTTTGGAGAAAAGTCTGTTCAAGTCCTTTGTTTACCTTTTCATTGGGTTGTCTTTTTGTTGTTGATTCATAAGAAAACATGAATTCTAGATTGCTTAGAGCAAAAAGTAGAGTCAGACTGATTCCAGCTTTTTGCCACATATACTTCATGTTAATCTGACCCTTGAGTTTAGTTGGTTACACCTCTACTGCTTTGTAAGGCAATGTGTTGCTCTCGCTTCCTCTCAAGCAGGAGGCACACCCTAACTCGCCTACCCTTTTACCATGTCTGCAGGCCAAACTCCACTTCCAGCATTGTTGACTTCATCCTCTTATCCTTCCTCCAAGACTGGGACAGTTTAAAGACAAGCTGAAATAGTGGGGCAAGCTGGGCATGGTGGCACATTACCTATACCCAGCACTCGGAAGGCTGAGGCAGGAGGATTGCTAGGAATTGAAGCCCAGCCTTGCTAAATAGTGAGTATAAGGCCAGCCTGGACATAGTGAGACACTATCTCAAACAAACAAACAAACAAACAAACAGTGGGGCTTTGTGTTATTATTGTTTGCCCATTTGGTACAGTTTTTAATAGCCCTGCTAGTCCTTACTGATAAATATTTGACTTTTTGATCCTGGAAAAACACAAGAAAAATACTATAGTATATGTTGAGAAACTTCTTGATTTTGTAAAACTTGTTTTCATGTTTCTTTATGTTCTGAGTACATTTTATTATTCTCATAAGAAGAGACTATGTAGGCTGTGATATGTAGTTAATTTGTTTGAGAAAGGAAACCAGAGACCTCAAAGTTGGGTTTATGGATGATGACACTGGTAGTGTTGTCTGTGCTTTTGTTTCCGGATTTTTTTTTCTGAGTCCTTGAAACAAATATGTGTTATGTTTAGTGTACTGTTAGTATAGTGCAGCGAACTGCACAGAATTCTCTGCTGTGGCATTGTGTAGTTTCTGAAGGACATTGTTTCATCTCCTTTAGTTCCTTAACATAGTATTTCCCTGGGGGTAATTATACTGCTGTTTCTACAACCTGCGGATAGGAACTGCACAAAGCCCATTGTCTCACTGAAAGTAGGAGACAGTTAATTTATCCTGATAATGCATTACATGTGTATGACCTTTAAGGCTCACCTGTGACAATTAAGGTATCAGTTGATTTTCCTTCATGGAATTTTAGGGTCAGATTTCAGGTTGGGAGGCCACTTAATGTAGAACTTCTCTTTCCAGCCACCAGTGATTTCTGACATGTTGTTACTATTTGTATTTGAACACATCTAGTCATTTCTGGTAATTTGATTCTTTTCCCTGAATGATGCTTTTCTCAGGTTCTAAGAAACACAGTTTCCTTTTTAAAAGGTTTTTTGGTTCCTCATCTTTCAATCTTAAAATGTTAAATTTTGTTTAAAGACAGTCTTTTTACTTTGTGTTCTTTTTTTAGGAATTTCATCCCTGGGGCATTCTGTGGGAAGCTATGTTCTGATTCATTCTCTATGCTTCAGCTAGTGTGAGACTGTTTTCAGTGGAAATTTGATTTTTTGTTGTTACTTTCTTAAAACCTAGTGGCTTTCCATTACCTTTAGAATAAATACTAAAACTTTAATGTGATTTAAAACCCTGTATGACTTGACCTACTTTTACTGTATGCATTCTTCCTCTCTTCATGTTACGGGTTTACTGGCTTTTAGTCAATTCCCCAAACACGCCATAGTCTGTTTGACCCTTTGCATATGTTGTTGTTTGATGTGGAATTGGTGCGCCCTCCACTCAAACTTCTCCACTTTGTTAATTCCTGCTTATCCGTTAGGCCTAAAGTTCAAAAGCCTCTTTGTGATTTCCTTGAGTATAGCAGGCATTTCCTCCACTGGGCTGTGCTTTTTAAACTGCAGGTCTGATTACAATGGTAATTCAATTCTTTGTGCCCTATGAAAGTGAGTGTGTGTGTGTGTGACTTATTTACTCCTCTAATCCTAGTGTTTTCAGGACCTGAAATGTACTGGGTGCTTAATCAATCTTGATTCAGTGAATCCTGTGCTGGTTTTTGGTCCTAAAAGTAAAGCATTAACCAAATCAGACAAGATCCCTACTCTAATGGAATAACACTGAGATGCAGACTATAAAGAAATAAGGAAGTATCTTGTAATGAAGATGATCATTTCTTTCTTGCTTGCTTTGTAGCCCAGGGCTGGCCTAGAACTGACTCTGTAGCACAAGATGGCCTCAAATGAGGCAATCCTCCTGCCTCAGCCTCCCAACTGCTGGGATTACAGGTGTGCAACACTGCATCTGGCTCAGGTGATCATTTAGTTATTGGGTACTGCCTGAGTTCTGAAGTTTCAGGGAAACCCTCTCTATTAAGTAGAAATTTCAGTCAATATCTAAATAAAAAGGATTATCAGCCTCTTAAAAGTGTCTCAAGAACAAATGTTCCAGGTGGAAGACGTACATAACAAAATACCTTAAGATAGGAATAAGTTTGGTGGAGTTGTTTGAACAAGTTGGGAGTGGGGTACAGAGTGCTAATGAAGAGGGCAGGGCCAGATCATGTAGGTCCTCAGTGTCCAGATTAAGAAAGTTGGATTTTATGCTAAGAGTGATAGGAGGCCTGCAGAGGTTTTAAGCACCATTGAGCTAAATTCCCAGCCCCTGCAGAAGGTTTTGAACAGAGATTAACCCGATTTACATGGTAAGGTATCCACGACAGAAATTAGCTGTGAGGTGAAGGAAGCTTGGGCTAGGATGGTAATAGTGGAGCTACGTGGGAAGAGTATAGTTTGGGAATATATTTGGAAGTAAATTGATGAATGTTGGAAGTAAGTTAATATTTGCTGATGGGAGAGTTGGGGTTGGAGGAAAAGAACAGAATCAGGGAGAGCTCCTATGTTTTAAATTGAATGGTTGGGTTGTACCACTCTCAGATGTGGAAGACTGGGAGAGGAGTCGGGTGACTAAACCAGTTATGTTTTTTTTTTATAATTTAAAGAGGAAAAAACAAAACAAAATAAAACAGAATAAAAGGTAGCAACCATACAGTATTCCAAGGAAAAAAGGAAAAGTACAACAACAATAAAACCTAAGAAATTATTGCTTGACTAATTACATACTGACTTCTTGGAAATAGTTGTTCAAATTACAAAGTTAAAACATGTAAAGTAGACATTCAAACAGTGCGACTGTTAACAGTTCTGCTCCACGATCTGACAAAAACAACAATATGGTCATCCATCTTACCCACTCAAATATATATGCAATTATATCAATAGGGTAAAATTAAACACAACAAAACAGAGCAAAGCGGATCACAAGAAAGCAATGTAAGACATAAATTTCAAAGCTAGACAATTGGAGATATTCAGTCTCTATCATATTGACTCTTGTTTTCTTCCAAATAGTTGTCCATATTGTCACATATAGGGAATTCACATGAAACAACCTAGTATGGAATTGATCTGAGCAGGACGAGGAGGGCATTACAGGTCTTCAAGACCAGACATTAGGGGAGCCATGAATGGCTGTCATAGTGTCTCTCATTCTCCTCAAAACAGCTGTCCATACCTTAATGTGTGTTGAACTTAAACAAGGCAAAGCAAGCTAAGATCACTTTGAACAAAAAGTGATAGTTCTGCTGGACTTCACATCATGACATGATGGAATCAGCACTGGGTATTGTAGTGTCTCTTTTTCTTCAAAGTAGTTGTTTATTTCAACATGTGTTATATAGTTCTCGTAAACTGTTTATAAGCTCTACACATGCGTGAGTCTCTACATGTATATCTATCATCTCTGTATTAGCAGGAAAAACAAAACAAAGCAAGATAAAACAATTCCTAGAAAAGCACGAGGCAGAAAAGTCACATAAAACTGCAATACAAGGTGATCTACAATGGTTACCATGGTGTCTCAGCAGTATATAACAACATTAATAAAAACAAAGCATTAGAGACATTATAAGACTTCAAAAGCAAGTAATAATCAAACCAGAGTGGGTATCTTGGTGAATCTTGTCATCTTCAGTGTAGTTGCCTGTACTCTTAGACTTGATGCTATCAATCACAACAGATTTAAATAAAATCAGTCAATACAAAGTAGCAAGCTAACAAACCAGATTCAAATAAGATCAGTCTTAATAAGACAGTATAAGTTATAAGGGGCTTCAGATTAAGTTGATAGGAAAATTAGGGGTGATTACTGTAATATGTCCTCTTATTTTTGGGATAGCTGACCATGTCCTCAAGTCTAGCGTAAGTAGACAAACTGGAACAGCACATAATTCATCCAAGCAGAGTGGTGAGAATAATGTAAATTCTAAATCTTGTTACCCCATTAACAGTATCCTCTGCCACCCTTTTTTAGACAATTCCTCCCCTTTCACTTCCATGGGGTGCACTGCTTGTTTTGGGTCCCACTGCCTCCCTACATAGAGCAGCTCAATGGACCCTATCTCCTGATCTACTCTGCCTGTGTTTCTCTCTGTTAGTATTTCGAGGCCCTCTATACTAGAGATTATAGCCAATCTTCTCTGCCTCATTTCTGCTATTCTATTTTTATGCCATTGATAGTCTATTTTTCTCTTCCACTTCACTGTCTGCCTCGTTCACTGAGGCCTCTCTGCCACT
>PVJX010014182.1:0-45526 GCA_004027295.1 Dolichotis patagonum
TTTCAGACATTTCAGGTGTATGGCTTCTTTTTTCTTCTATGTACACAGCTTCTAAGCTTTCTTGGGGAGGGCTAGGGCTTTGAGCCTGCCTTTTGGTCTTGCCTTTTGTCATTTTTCTGTATTTCCTTACTTTGAGCAGTGTTCCAAAGCTTTCTCTGCTTATGTGGCAAATTACCTGTTACACCCTCAGTTCCTGGAGCGGCAGTGGCTCTCCCACAGGCTCCTGGCTTCCTCACAGGGTCCTAACTCCCCTCTGTGGGCTCCTGGCTCCCTAAGTTGTAAGGTGAATGCTGGGTGTGGCCACCCCGGAGCCTGCGGAAACTCAGGCAGGCCAGCCCTCCTTGACTTGTCCCAGGCAGGTCTCCAGGATGTTCCCTGCGTGTGAAGGGCCTACAGGTCCCAAAGAGTCAGGCCAGAATGTTGGTTTCTGAAAAGTCCCTGATCCCAAACAGACCTGGCCAAGATGCCAGTCTCCACAATATTCCCAATCCAAACAGCCTGGGCCACTCTGCGGGTCCGAGAGTTTCGGGTCCCAAAGAGACAGGCCGAGATGCAGGTCTGTGCAGACTTTGGATCCAAACAGCTCAGGCCACTCTAAGGTCTGGGAGTTTCAGATCCCAAAGAGACAGCCTGAGATGCTGCTTTCTGGGAGACTTCCTGGGCATGAAGGGCATGGCTATTTTCTATATGCATGAATCATGTTTGATAATTCGTCATATACTTTTCAATATTTTCAAACTTTTAAATTTCCTAACTACTAGAAGAATGTAAGATATCTTATCTCTATCTTAAGATCCCTATGTTTCATATATTTCCTGATCTATAAAGAAATCACACTTCATTGATCACCCCATTTTGTGTACTTTAACACTTTTTCTCTTGGCTTCTAGGAAGCTAGACTCTTACAACATACTGTATGCTCCTTTCCAAATCTATCTTCTACTCTTTTTTTAGAAAAATTTATTTTAAAGAGAATAAAACAAAAGAGGGCAGAACAGAGCAGATCAGAACAGGACAACATAGGCAACACAGTACTTTACATTAAGACAACCAGACATTAACAGTGGCTATCACAATATCTCTTTCTCTGCTATAGTTGAGCATAGTTTCAAATTCAATAATATCAAACATAACAAAATATCATAAAACCATTCAAAGAGTGAAAGAATTACAGGGCATTCTGAACCAAATAACAGATAATGATCAATGGGTACTATAATATCTCATTTTTGATAAAAAAAATTTTGTTTATACTATCACACATATTCAAATCCCAATAAGACACAATGTGATAGATAGAACCAATGATAGTAGAAGAATAGAAGCATGGTAGGACTTCTAAGAAGGATGATATTAAATCAGCAATAGCTGTCATAATGTTTTGTTTTCTTCAAAAACAGCTGTTCATACCATCATGCATGATACAGTCAAACAAAACAGAATAAAACTGTTCCAACTGATGAATGAAAACATTGAAAGGCTTCAAAGCTATGACATGGGGACTCATGCTTACCATAAAATCTTATATACTATTATCAACTCTCATACTAGGGAGACTATATGGTATTAAACATGTGAGTCTGGTTTATTGCGCTTATGAGTACGATTTCAAGTCGTGTCCATTTACTTATAAATATCTCAGTGTGATCATTCTTTATAGCTGAGTAGTACTCCATTGTATAAAAATGCCACAACTTTTTATCCTTTCCTCAGTTGATGGGCACTTAGGTTGTTTCCAAGATCTGGCTATTACAAATTGTGCTGCAATAAACATGGGTGCACATATATCACTGTGGTATGATGTTTTCAGATCTTCTGGGAATATGCCTAGAAGTGAAATTGCTGGGTCAAATGGGACCTCCAAACCCAGCTTTTTGAGGAATCTCCAGACTGACCTCCACAAGGTCGCACCAGTCTACACTCCCACCAACAGTGCAGAAGAGTTCCTTTTTCCCCACAGCCTCTCCAGCACTCGTTGTTGGTAGTGTTTTCTATCCTGGCCATTCTTTTGGAGTGAGATGGAATCTCAGTGTGGTTTTAATTTGCATTTGTCTCATGACTAGTGATGATGAACATTTTTTTTCATGTATTTATTTGCCATTCATATTTCTTCATCTGAGAACTGTGTATTCATTTCAGATTCCCATTTTTGGATTGGGTCTTCGAATTTCACAGATCTGATTTTTTAAAATTCTTTATAAGTTCTAGAAAGAAGTCCTTTGTCTGAGGGATAATCCATTAACATTTTTTCCCAATTTGTGGGTTTTCTTTTCACTCTGATGGAAATCTCTTTCGACATGCAGAAACTCTTTAATAAGATGTGGTCCCAGTTATTGATTCTGGGAAGTATTTCCCGTGCAGTTTGATTCTTGTTCATGAATTCTCTACCTACCCCTGTATCTTCGAGGTTTTTACCTACTTTGTCTTCCAACAGATTTAGTGTTTCTGTTTTAATATTTAGATCTACTCTTTCTAACCCTCTTACTCTTGGTCTGAAATCTCATGAAGTGTGTTTTCATCTTCCCATGTTTTTATCATATATACACATTTAGTATTGCATTTCCTTGGTGCTCTTAAGAGTAATAACTTAATATTAGCATTGAACAGTGGACAACCCCTAATTTAATGTCACTATCTAGGATTCATATCTAAACTCTAACCTATCAGGCTGTTTATTTAAAACTGCTTGACATATTCAAAAAAGGAACCCTCAGATGGTACAACTCTCAAAATATCCAGAATGTCACATGGTGTACTTATCTCAGGAAAAGGCAATTTTCTTACTCTGATTATTTGCACAAACAGTTCTGAAGTTACCCTTGTCCTTCTCTACTCTCTTCTTTTTTTCTTATCCCAAATTAACTTGTCAATAAATGATGTCACATCTGCTTTCAAATTATAACCAGACAGAATCTGCTCACTTCTCATTGCCTTCTAGTTATACCAGTGATCCAAGTCACTATTATATATTCAAAAGCCTCCCAATTTCCTTGCTGCTTCCTTATCCTTTTACTACTCTCCACAAAGCACCCACAGTGCTCTGGTTTTTCTACAGAGCACATATATAGCCTCTGCTCAAAGACAGATGCTGACTTCCAATCATTTGTGGGAAAGCCAAAATCCTTCCATTAGTTTGCCTGCCTAGTTCTAACTCACTAAATTTTAAGGCCGACTTTCTGATTCATTTTCAACATTCAAGTCTAGTTGCTCATCTAATACAAACACTCTGCATTTTTAGTTTTCCTTGTTTGGAATAGTCTTTCTTCAGATAGTCACATGAGAATCTTCTCAATATCCTTATCCTCTTTAAGTCTTGGCCATAATAACTTTGATAATCAAGCATTTAATGCCCATTTTTTAAAAAAATGGCACCATGCGAAGTACCTCATGGTGCATTTGTCCATCTGTCTTCAGTTGGACTGAAGTTCTATTAAGACAGTAATTTTTAAATGCTTTTTTTTAACTTATGAATTTTGTGTTACTAGAAGAAAGGTTGCCACATAGTACTTTCAATAAAATTTGCTGAGTACCTTTTGAATATAACACTATATTTTAGGTGGGTTCATTGAATTCACTTATGCCTTACCTTCTAATGATTTGCTCTAAAAACAATTTTGTATATTATTTTGTGTCACTGTTTTTAATTTTTTTTTCTTTTTTCTAGATGCCGGAAGACAAAGCTCCAAAAATATGTCTTAAAAAACTGGTAAGAAGAAAAAAGTATGCTATTGTCCCTTCTGTTTGCAATTTAATTCATAAATTATTCACTGAAAGATAAGGCCCATTTTCAAAATCTGGTGTTCTTTAGTATTATTTTTAAAAAGCTATTTAAATATATAATCTCTTAAACCAATTCCCTGAAAATCCTGAGTTTCCTTGAAAGCCTCTAGATAAACTGATAGGAAGGTGTAATATAAGGCAAAAATCATGCAAGACAAGGGTTTAAAGTTTGCAATGCAAGGAATATTCATAAAGCACCAAACATATTCATGAAGATCAGCTTCTGAGACACATTATCTGCAAAGTAAGTATTAAAATGTATGCATAATCTTTATAAAGTTTCAGTTAATCAAGGAATAAGAGGGAAGACCCTGGGCATACAGGGCCATCACCGCAGTAGCAGCACCATCTGGGAATATCATTGTTGCATTTTCCTGGTTGTTCTTCTCATATACAAAAGGATGTAATAGTTACATGAGATAATATGTAAAAAGCTTCAATAAAGCATATGCGTTTCTTTTATGTTGCATAGATTTTGAAAATGTGAGAGATAAAACACAAGTCAAAGTGACCTCTTGTTAGAGAACTAAACCACGAAAAATAGAAATCTAAAGTTATCAGTAATTAATTTCATCTGAATAATTTCAGAATCATCATCCTGTGACATGATTTTGGATATTATAGAAAACTCAAATTTTGTAGAATATATGCAAGGGTCTGCACTGGCTGTTGGAGACATTTTCCCTTTACAAATGTTCATGGAGTATATTCTCCCTCTCAGTTTTGAGATACTGAGGAACAAAAGTTCCTATCTCAAAATTTTAGTAATTGAGTTTTCTCTTTTACACATTAGGGTAGGCTTTTCTTGAATATAGCTATGTGTTTTTCTTTTAAAATTCTTTTTCTTTTCTTTTTGTATCTGGAATAAAACTTAGGACCTCATTCTTGCCAGGCAGGCACTGTGCCACCGAACTACATCCCCTGCCTAAAATTTTTTAAAATGTATCTATACTGGAAGAATACCAAATTTGCTGCTACCGTCATATCTGCACATTATTTTAGGGGTCTGAGGTGTGAATTTTCTGAAATTGGAGAGTACTATGAATAAAAAACCAAAATATATTGTATTATTTGCATTTAATTGTTTTATACCTTAACTTGCATTTAATTATGACTATCTTGTGTGAATAAAAGTAGACTAGATTATTAGATATTTTTTCACATGATCCATTGATATTTAAATTTTTCCAAAATAGACACTTCAAGCTCATTTATCTACCCACAAGAATTAATATGCTTACATAACTTTAACTTGCAGTTTTTATATCATATAATTTCTACTTATTCATTTTAATAAATCACTCATTGTAAACCAAACATTGCAAGACTTTACTTTACATGTTAATAATCTGTCCTACACTGTCTCTCAAAATTTCTCTGAGTTAAGGAAATTAAGATCTTTACTTAAGGTCTCCATTCCAAAAGATTTATAAGGCACATAAGTATTTTTTGCAAAGAATAGGATTTTAATCTACATATTATCTGCAACAACACACACAAACACACACGCACACACAAACATTTTAGGATGATTTTATTACAACTGTATAATTTAACCTAACTTCATATAACAGATTTTTAGAAGATATGTATATACAATCCAAGTCATAGTTTTTATGGGTATATCATTAAAGTCTAGGCTGGTTATGTCATTGATAATTCAATAATTATTTTATCATATATATTATCTGCCTCCACATATAGCTCTATAATAAGTACTATTATATCTATGTCCATAACACTGAGTGCTTATTCATAGAAATAGGTTCATTAAAATGGTGTTAGCAGGTCATTACATTTCGTATTTAAATTTTTGGAGAGACTTGTACATTGTTTTAAAAAATTCCTATTTTCACATTTCCACGAGAAATATATTCAAAGTCTCCAACTAAACATGTATGGCATTCATTTCTAAGAATCTTTCAAAAATTTATTTTTTTAGTATTCATCTCTATGAATCTTGTTACACTATGCTATCTTTAACTTCATGATAATTTCTTTTTTATGTTTTATTTTGCTTTGGTATGGTGGCCACCTCAGTTTCTTAAAATAAAAAGCTACTTTAATGATTTTCAGTATTTTATGATAATAATTACACTAAAATGAATGAATTAATGAATATTACCAATAATCTTCTGGTCATAGTTCTAAATTTTATTTACCAGATTTCCATTAGTATTGTCACTGGATGTCACAGTAGATGATTTCTAATTACAGATTATTAGTCATTTGTTACATAGGATACCATTAAGTAATTTCAACAAACTGAAATTTTTTTTGGAGTCTTTCTTTGAAATCATTATCAGAGGATTAAATAGTTGTGCAACTTTTCTCATTCAAATATATAAATTTTTTTACCATTTTATCAACTTATCATAAATATATATTCTTGTAGACAGTATGGAGCAATTTTTTTTTTTTTTTTGTACCAGGGATCAAACTCACGACCTCACACTTGCCAGGCAGGCGCTTAAACCATTGAGCTAAATCCCTGGCCCAAAGTGTGAGTCAGTATGGATCAATTGTAACTGCCATAAATTGCTGTAGGAAAGTAAACATTGTGCAATTCTTTTGACACTTTCTTATAAGCATAAGAATATACATATTATATATATATAACTTAACAATCAGTGATTTTATTGCTAGAGTTTTTTACAAAATGAAAATAAGGGAACATATCACTCATTATGAACCTTTATATGACCTTATTAATCATAGTTACAAACCATAAACAACCTAAATTTTCAAACATGAGAGAATGAGGTGTTTATTCAATAAAATAATATAATATTGATTAGCAATTAAAACAAATTTTCAACAAATGAAATACACAAAAAGTGATTTATTTGGTTAATCTGAAAAAATTATGTTGAAAGAATAAAGACAGACTGTATTTACACAATGTATATTGTATTATTCTATTTACGTGAAATTTTCAATTTGCTAAGTCTAATGCAGGGCATGTTATGCAGTGGAAACTGGAAAGGTAAGCAGCAGAGAAATGAAATTGAAAGAAAACAATAAACCCTTCACAGCAACGGAAAAATGAGAGGAATGAAGTACATTTGTGATATAGTTATTTTTACATTTCACAATAAACATCCTGGGAGATGCTGATACTTGTGTCCTGGCCCAAAAAGCCTGCCTGTGGGGCCATCAAGTCTGGCCATTTTCCCCTCTTAAAATAGTTCAATTAACAAAAAAAAAAAAAAAAAAAAAAAAGATGTCGGACCAGAATGGAGTTTATTCTCACTTTGACCAAATAGAGAAAACAGCTATTCCTGAAAACTGTCACCTGGGACCTGACAACATCTCTAGGACCGTGAGGGAAGAGCAAAACAAGGAGCCAAGAAGTATGCATATGCACAGCAATTTTGGTCAGGCTGCACCTTGCTACGAAGCCTAGAGGAACGCACATGTACACCACAAGTCTGGTTCTGCAGCCCAGCTGGAACCAAGGCTAGTGGGATGGTTTCCACTCCCGACCTGGGAGAAGTTTGGGATGGGAAAACAAAACAAAAGAAAGAGAACAAGTTAGAAAAATGGAGTCAGTCCCGTTGGTGACTGGGTGCACTCTTAAATGCCCCAATTTTATCGGAGTCACTGCTACAGTGTTCAATAGCAGGAGTGGGTTATTGAAACATGACAATAAAAAACTAAAGTCACAGACATAAAATGCTTTTAAATGAAGTACACGAGATAATGAGGAATTAATTTAATTTATTGTAGAAGCGTCAGTGCACATAGATTTATAAACACATAGTATATTTTTATTCCCGTTAGTTTTTTTGCGGTCTAGTAGAGAGTGTCTAAGGTGGTGATGCCGGATCTTTTCCTTCCAGAAGTTACGTTCTTTCAATTCTCACAGAAAAACTGCTTCACGAGGGATGACTAAACACTTCTGTTAAATACTTGCAACACGAAGATCTCATACGTTTCTACACTGAAAACTAGATTAAAACAAGAAAAAATTTATGAACTCTTTGTGAAATTTACATAAGTGAAGAATCAAAAATACCGTTGTAACGCACAGACTGAGATTCTATGATGAATTTCTGTTAGGGCCACTGGTTCCCCAAAAGAATGGCATCCACACCAGCTAAAACTAAATATCATAACCACTTACTTGCTGTTGAATACCATAGATGACAGTGTCCAAAATCACCTTTGACACAGAATAATGTATATTTAGCATAATAGTTTATTTATCAAATCTCACAAAATGCACAAAAGATAGGTGCTCATTAATATGACATCTATGCTTTATTTTCCCTTTAAGTGATCTCTAACTCCCCATTTCAAGTCCATATTTTAAGATTTTGTGAGTTTAATAATTAACTATGTCTAATATATGCTAATAAAGGCAATAAAGCCAAAGTTAATTAGCAAAAAAGCAATCAGAAATAGGTGTGATGAAATCATAAATTGATTTTAGCTCCTTTATTATTAAGTAAAAATAATACCCACTGTACAGATGCTTTGATTGTATTAAGGACTGCAGTTCTTATGTAAAAGATTGATTAAAAAAATGTAACAAAAGTAAAGTCATCTAACTTCCAAAACACCGTATCCTTTTGGGATTTAGTTTTTAGTTTACTAGAAAGATACTTCAGGAAAAAATGTTAGATGCCACTCACAAATTGTTCAAAATAAATATTATTTTAGTCAATGCTAAGAAAATGAAGTAATATAGACTGTAAATTGTAAACACTTTGAATGATATATTCCCTGAACATATTCTGAAACGAAAAATAATTTTCAAAATGGACGTAGAAACTAAGTGAAAGTCTAAAAGACCTTGTTTTGTATGCAACTGTAGCTTTTCTTTAAGAGGAAAAAGAGGTCTCCAGGAGTTGCCGCAAATGACAGGGTGCCTCCTTTCCTATCCTCAACTGTTCATTAACACGCAAAATACAAAAGAAAGTGTACTCAACTTTCCATGTGTTATCACTCAAGCTCATTCCTCTGAAATTCTACTAACAGGTGTGTCAGCTACAACTTGGACATATGATATTAAATTAGGTTTGAACATTTTTCTAGTTCCTATTTATAAAAGATCCCATTGTGGAAATATGTCCAAATGAAGTAGCTTACAAGTCACCATCATTATCTCCCTGTGTGATATTAGAGTTTCTTTTCATTTGGATATTTGTAATTGGGAAAGGCTTTTTCCATTCTTCCTTTGCTAAATGCAGTTTTTGGGTAAAAAGTTGATTGCAGATATTTTTCCTCTGAAGAGTATTTGAAGTACCTAATTGAAAACACAACTGAAAAATTAAATGGTTTGGTTTTCTTTACACTGTCTTATTCAAATATTGCCTCAGATGAATAAGTGTAAAATTATTATTTTAAACAGTTGAAAATATATGTAAGTGTGTTTGTCTATTCAGAATCTTTTATTTTTCAACTCATAAAATAACTAGTGGATTTTAATACTCAGCTTACATAAACACTCAATGTATTATTGAGTTTACCGAGTGTGTTGTTCTATTCTATTCTGTGAATTTAGACCAAGAAGTGGATGTACTAAAGAATCAAATAAAATATTTTACTTTCAGAGTTCATAGTCCAGTGGGGAAGATTAAAACAGGAACTCTAATGAAATGTGATAAATGCTGTAACTCTGTGTAAACAATTATGTAGGGCTTGTTGTACTTGAATCATCATAATAAAAAGCTGTATGTTACATCTCTGTGTATTCTTTTGCCATTGGAATTTTTGAAAAACTGAATCAGGGCATGGCAGCCATGCAAGCCATTTATATTGCCCTAGGAACCATTTATTCAAATACCTATCAGTTTTGTTGCTTTGGGAGGCCAGATAATATATCTTTTACCTTTACCCCTAAAGTTTGAAAACCTTTTCTGGATAACTACCCTAGGCACAGATTCTGTTTTCTGAAATGTTTATCATTTAAATAGAAAACATGCTCCATAATTTGCACCTTCTGTAGAAGGTGATGGAAAATATCTATATCCTAATTTTCTAAATGTAATTTTTCTTCTCATTTTTTGTTTTCCCTTCCTTCCTTTCCTCTTGTTCCCTCTCTAGTTCTCCTTTCCTTATGAAAGATTTCTCCCTATTTCATAAAGCCTGTTACATTTTTTGGTTCTTATTTATACTTTTAGTTTCTCACACTGTTAGTAAGAACGTAGGTTGACGCAACCCTGGTGGAAATCAGTGTGGAGATTCCTTAAACAATTACCACTAGAGGTTCCATGTCATCCAGTTATTCCCCTTCTTGGTATCTTCTTGAAAGTATTAAAAGCATCATGGCACAGCATTACATTCACAGCCATTTTTATAGCTAAATCTTGGAAATGACCCAAATGTTCTGATTTTTTACTCCACTGTAAAATTAATAGCCAAAAGATAATATATCACTCTTTCCTTCTGCTCTCCCTAAACTGTAACAGTAAAAGATGGATGAGTCTGGCACAGTGATGCACATCTATAATCCGAGCTACTCAAGAAACTGAGGGAAAGATTACTTGAGCCCAAGGATCTAGTGCCAGTCTGGGTGACATAGCAAAGACTTCATCTCAAAAGCCCAAACAAGAATCCCACGTATTCACACAAGAGCAGATAAAGGGGAGGTGACCAGGCACGGTCGTGTACATCTGTTACTCCAGCACTCAGGAAGCTGAGGCAGAAGGATTGTTGCTAGTTTGAGGCCAGCCTGGGTTAGAAATCTAGTTCAAGGACAGCCTGAGCTGCCTAAAGAAACCCTGTCGCAAAAAAAGAAACAAATTGAAAATTATCCTTTAAGTAATCTACAGAGAGTTTCTCTAGAAAAATCGTGAGCCTATCACTGTTTTCTGTTGTATTATTGATACAACCTATATTTCTTTTCAAAAATTACTATGAAAACATGAAGACAGATGAAAATGTTTCTTAAACCAGTTACTGGTGTGTGTGGGGAGCCAGAGCTGTTATTTCAACTTGCATGATTTGTGTGTAACTGATTAACCTGTTTTCTGTTCTAGACGCATCAACGCTTATGAGTTCATGACTACGTATTAGTTTATGAAAAAATCAACAAGGTACATAAATTGCAATCTGGCTGTAGACATATCTTGGTATTAATTAGTAATTGTTAATAGTTGCAACCACATAATTATATTACAGTTATTTTGAAGTTTCATATGACTTTAACTGTATACAATGTAAATACTATAATGAAAATGATACTTTTCTGAGTAATTTAATGCTGTGAACTGCTATAATTAGCATTTATGGAATATTTTCTTATGAACTACTAGAAGTATTCAACCATGGTTATAAAAGTAGGCAGGCAATGGGAAGAAAGATCCCAAATAATACAGGCATAGTTGTACTAAAAGAGCATTTAAATGCCGTGGCAAATCTAGCATATACATTTTTGCTATTGTACATGAATGTTGGATCTTGCACATCCTAAACATACTCTTAAGACTACCATAAAATGACCCTAGTCACCAATATTTTAATGTTACTTATAAGTCATTATTGGTTTTATTGATGAGGTTCATTAAAATTCAGAATGTTACTCTACTGTCAATATTGAGATACTATGTTAGTAAGAAAGTATCTTTGCTTATCAGGTGGATAACTGAAATATTAATCAGAGAACTGAAAAATCAGAGAACTTTCCCTGAGTATTTAAGATAAATTGAAAATACCCGACATAGAGTAATTTTAATACGGGAAAAATAATGGTCAGCTCAGGTGAATGTGATGAATACAGATGCTAAAATTTAGCAATTAGGATCTGGTTTAAGAACAGTGTGCAAGAGTACATAAAATTAACAATAATTCTCTTCAATTATCTCAGGCAAAAATCAATAGAAACTAAGTTTGGAGAAAAAGCTAATGAGAAAAAGCTGCAAAATTTTAATTACCTCAAAGTGATAAATGACTTTCCTTGTAAACTACCATCTGCAACTTTTTTCTACAAATTGTTTTTAGTGTTTCTAAAATAACTAGGTTAAAAATGAAACTTGTAGGCAAAATAATTCTTTGGCAAGAATCTTAACAAAATGAATAAGTTTGAGCTTCACCATAATCACATGTTTAATATACTTAATATAATTTTTGGCCATCCTTAAATCATATTCAATCAATCAAAGAGTTAATTATGTTTTAACCATTTGTCCTAAGTCCTCATGAAGTACCATAGCAAATGCTTGTTGCCCTTGTAAAAACTCACAAGTTAAGTTAAAAGTATTGACTATGCGAAGTAACAAAATTCTTATCTCTAAAGTGGAAGAGTATTCACTTTAATTATTATAAGAAAATGCCATTACATACTGCCACGAATATGGTGACACATATGTGGTTTTTGAAATGTAAAACAATGGGGGCAAGTAAAACAGAAGGAATTGGGTTTTGTTTATGGTTCTTTCATTTTTTGTAGTCTGTTTCATCACAGTTTACTGCCTCTGAGCTTAAATTTCCATACCATAAAATAATATTACTAACTCATTGCTGCCTTGTTGTCAGATGGACTGTAATAAAAAATAAGTGTCTATCATTCAAATGTGCTTATTTCTTTATATTCAGAAACAAAATTTTCACATGAGTAAAATTATTTTTATCTTCTAAATACAGATGAAACAGCTTAAATTATTAAAAAGTAGTTGCAAGTGGTAAGTCCATTTTCTCCAGAAGAATATGCTAAAAAAAGTGGTTGTAACAAGCAAGTTTACTATATAAAATCAAATTAAGAAAAAGAAAAAATTTGATTATCTGAAATATTAAGCTGTGGTAGGCTGATGCATTATTGTTATTTATAGGTCTAGAATAAGAAGAGGGTACTTTTTGAAGTCCCTTTTAGATACTTTATAATTTAGATAATACTGGACACAGGAAGAGCTAGCCTCTAATGATTATTATCCTTTCTTCTAAAACATTTCCACAAATTGTTCTAACTTACTGAGAATGCTTAGTCAACCTAATTCCTTGCTTGTGGCTTTCCAGTACCATTAATAGGATGTGAAATTTCCTCAGAATCACTGGTCACCATATGTTGTTTTGGGAAAGCTGATTAATGTTTGGCATTTGTGCTTTCTTAATTTCTTTTTCCCAGAATAAATAATTCTGAATTCTGTTTGAATCTCTTTGTTGTTCCTATGAAGAGTCTATTAATAAACAGTCCCCAAATGTTGCAATTTTGGTTTCAAACAACAAAATAAAAAGTTTCTTTCAGCAAATTTCACAGTAGAAATGTATTTGCAATGATCATCTATGAAAAACTATGTTTACTTAAGAGTTATAAGGTCTCACATAGCTTTTTCTTACAGATAATGATTGCTATCTTCTTTAGTAGAAGTTGCAAATTACCATGATTTTTACAAAGCCTCTCAATTCAACCTGAAATAAACTACCTAAGTGAAAAAAAAATTTTGTAATCAAAATGCTGATTAGGAAAAAAATTTTCCTTCGTTTATCTTTTTTCTTTTTCTTTGTGTTTTCTTCTTTTTCCTCTTCTTCCTACTTACTTTCTTTTACATTTTTGAGTTTTGTGTTGATTCGACTCTCTATACTTGGCTCTAATAAACAGAATTCTGGTAATTGTGTTATATACTTACCTGTTTTTTCATTCTTTTATAAAAACAAGAAATGTTAGCTGCATAGCCATTATGCAAAACAATTATTTTATTTTTTCCATTCTCAATGTTATATAATAAATCTATACAGAGAATTAAATATAAGACTAGAGTAATTTCAGATTGAAGGTTTCAAATATTTTATCATACATTGTCACTGAATCTTTTAAACATATAACTTTCTTCATAAATCCATAGGTTTTTATCTATTATTTGTTTATATATGGAAACACTGTGGTAATTACAGACCATCTACTTCTTGTGTAAAGTTTACTGCTTATGTTATAAAAAAAGTTATACAGAATGTCTGACTCATGGGTGAAATGTTAACTTGTAAAAACAAAGATTGACTTGAGTTCATTTTGCCTTTGTGGGAGGGAAAAAAAACAAGGAATAAGAACATCCAATTTTTCAAGGACCTCAAGTTCTGTCTTTCTGTTTAACAACACAAAGCTTCGGTTAAACACTGGCTTTTTTTCCACACAATTCTTTACATAATAAAGACTAATTATTTTCTTCCCCATCTGTCTGAACTCACTCAAGTGCTTAGGTAATTGGATGTACTCCGTCACTTTTATGCTTCTAGTTAAGTCTGATTTAACTAATTTAAAAAAATAAAACTATTATGTGAAACACTTTGAAGGCAAAGAGATATTTGTTTCATTTTCATCCTTTTAAATGCTATAAGTGTTAGTTCATTAATGTCCTCATTTTTTGTGATTTGAGTACATGTCATTTTAAATGCAAGATTCTTCTTTATATTTGTATTGATGCATGTTAAACTTGTTATAAACCAAAAATAAATAATAATAGAACATGAAGCTATGCCAAATTTCCAAGAAAATATGATGGTTTCTAGGATATAAAAACTGAATTAAATTTTGACTGAAGCAAATTAAATGCATTAATATACATAGAAATTGCAATATGGTGAGATTGAAATGTTGTTATATGGAATCTGAAGTGTCCCGTAAAGCAAAAACAAGATTTTGAGTACTTATACATATCCCCAAGGCTCCATTCTTTATCTTACTACAAGAACAGTAGCTCTCCATTGTCCTTTTTCTGTTTGTTTGTTTGTTTGTTTGTTTTGTTGTTGTGGTTGTTGTTTTTCAGTACCAGAGATCAAACTCAGGACCTCACGCTTGCCTGCTGAGCTAAATCCCTCGCTGTAGTGTCCTTTTTCTGTAGTACTTATCATTCCTACAAGCCATGATCAAAATAAAACAAACATAAGAGAACTAAATCAAAAGATTTATAGTGCAAATTACTATAGCTAACCAGCTTGCACTTTACTGAGATATAAAACTTCGTATACATCATTTTGCAAGACCAATTTTTATTAACACTAAATGAAAGTTTTTCGGCATGCATTAAAGTTTGTGACATGACCATGCTAAAATTATGGAACATTTGATGTTGAAAGTTTATTCCAAAGCTATTAATTCCATCATTTGTAAATCATATAAAATATATATTCCGGTTAAGAAAATGAGTTGATAAATATAATTAGATGAACACTGATGACAAAAATGGCCATTTTTTAGAAAAATAAGTGCTGTCTTAGACTAAAAATTACACAAAAATATTGTGCAAAACATGAAAATGAGCAATGAGAGACAATGTAACAGAAAGTCACTTAATGTAATTTTAATATTAGGGGCACATTTGTATAGAAAGATAAGCTTAAAGCAGCACAAGTGCCTGCCCAGCAAGTACAAGGTCCTGAGTTCAATCTCCTGTACTAAAAATAAATAAATAAATAAATAAATATTAATAATAATGCTACCTACTTTGTAAAAATTTAAAAACAAAAAAATAAGCTTCAAAATTTTGAAATAATTTTAGTAATTGATCCAAGAAACTCCAAAACATAAAAAGAAAAAAGGACTATGTACATGCAAAGAATAACTTGTGGTATAGGTACTAAGTCACCTTTCCTTTATATTGTTAAAGCAATATCAATGTTTTTCAGATACACTCAAACAACAAAATACTTGAAAATGTTTAAGATACGTCATTCATTTTCTCCAACCACCATAGAAATAATTGTATTTTATCCACTGTTATTAAAAATGTCTTTACTCATTAATAAGATGTTAAAGCAATTAATTGGTTAATGACTATTATTTAATAAAATTAGATAAAATGTGATAATAAATTGATACCTGGAATATTTGTATATATAATATTGCAGAATATAAAAGAATCCCTCGACTAAAAGAGCAATATTAATCATTAATAATGATGTTTGTTATAAAAGTTTCTTTAAATGCACCAGTTAAGCCTGTTCAATAACTCTGATCTTCACTGAACATGAATTATCTGCATGTGGGAATACAGTGAGTCAGAGGGGAAATGTGTCAACTGGGAAAGATTACTTTTCCTTTTGAAATAAGAGAATTCTCTTACAGTTTTTCTGCTCTTTTTTCTTCCAATATGGGATAATTTTCATGGATATGTACTGATTCTATTACCTCTATGTTGAACCTAGATCAAGAGAAAAAAGCCAGATGCTGAAACCTGAAGCAGACAGCACCTGGGTCATTGTTGATATTATTGAGCTAGTATACTGAGCTTGGGATTATCTGTCTCCAAATTCTCATTATGAGATAATTAAGTCTAACTTTGAAACTACATTTGGCTGTCATTCTGGTTCCTGTAGCCAAATACAATGTCACTGATGTGCCATGAAAGAGCATCAGTTTTTCAAAGAAAAACAATTTTTTGAGATAAGAAATTGGAGTTGATAAGGGTTTTACACGGAACAATTAGGAGTGAAGAGCCTCTGTATGTAGAGGAAGAGTTAGTAAAGATTTGAATTCGAGATCAAAGAAACAATGTCAAATGTATTTCATTCTTGAAAGAATTGAGAACTAAAATTAAGCAACAGTATGGTGTTGGAAACAACTTGGGAACAATCTGAAAAGGTAATTAATGAAAGCAAATATACTTCTAAAATAACAAATGCTTTCTAGATAGATTCGTACATTTTTAATACATGAGAAGTATAACCCAAGAAATCCTTGCAAAATTTCTAAATAGATATCTGTAGGTGTCTGACTAATGGATTGAATAACAGAAGAGAGCTTTCAACTAGTAAAGCAAAAATACAAAAATCATAAGTACATTGTAATCATTGCAACTGAGGTGCTTTTATTTATTTTGCAAGTACTTATTATCTAATGTATGCCACTGTGAATGCTTATGTGTTTAAAATATAGTAGTATTTAAACAAAAAGCAGCCAAATATCCTTCCCTGATTGAGCTTACATTTGTAAAGTGGGAACAGAAATGAAAAATAAATTTGATAAGTATGTATAATGTGTTAAAACATATACTGTTTACTGACATTTGGTAAATGTGATAAAAATAAGAGAGAGAGACAGAGAGACAGAGAGAGAGAGAGAATAAGAGTTTCTCTGAATGTGAGTCTGTTGCATATGTGTAATGTGAGACTAGGGCAGTCAGAGTGAACTTCATTATGATTTCTACAATGTAAGTAGAAATCAGAAGGAAGTCAGGAACACAGTGGTGCTAAGAAAAGCACTGTGTTAGGTGCTAAAAATAGTTACTCTTCTTTTTTTTTTTTCGGTACCGGGAATCCATCTATTGCGCTCACACTTACCAAGCAGGCACTTATGCTACTGAGCTAAACCCCCAAGCCAGATGCTAAAGATAAATCAGGCCTCAAGTGAAACATTTCTGTCTTGTTTCTAGTTGAGCGAGGGGGGGAAGACTGTTGACTAAATAAGGAACACAGAATATGTCTGAGATTAAAGAGAAGCAACTTGGGAACAAGACTTGTGTCACATGTGGGAGCCCTTGGGAATGGGACAGTAAGATGGGAATGAGAGATAAATGTTTCTCAGGAAGCATTATCATTATAAATATCCATACAGTTTAAGGGACAAAATCAAAATTAGGCAGAGTTGAGCTGGGGTGAATTTTATAATACAGGTCAGCAAATTCATTGAGGAACAGGAAAATTTAGAGGGTCCTTCAAAACAGTATGTGTTGCAGACCACAGAAAACTTGCTTTCTATTCTGGGGAGGAAGTTAACGGGTTTCTATTTATATGCAGAATAGTTATAACATGTTAGGGATAATTATGAGCTTGTCTGTGTATCTGGTTTAAAGAACTGTGTCTGTTTACCAAGTTGACAAGGAGTGGATTGTGATGGCAGAATGACTGTGTCAATTTGAGAAGTTTAGTTAAGACAATTTGCTTAGCAATTCTATGGTAAAAGACCTGCCCTAGGGCAGCTCATCTCCTGGATGGTACCTGGGGAAAGGAGGAAGGACAGATCTGTTTCTGTCTCTTCAGAAGAGCTCCAGTCTTTGCCTCCATGTTGAACATAATCTCCTGACTACCAGAACAGACCCTTAAGTTGTCAAGTACAGACCACTGACCTCCTGATACAGACTCACACGGGACACTTCAGTGAGCTCCAGACCTCAGACTGAATCCTTGAGTCTCCAGTATGTAGACAGATCTTCGGCACTCTTTCTCATCTAACTCTGTGGGTGGCGGAGGTAAACCCATACTGTACATTCTTATACACTTGTATGTCTTGTGTCATATCTGTTTATCCAGTAAAGCACTTATTGGTACTGAAAGCTTCCTTCAGTACTC
Organism: Dolichotis patagonum; assembly: GCA_004027295.1. Lineage (NCBI taxonomy): Eukaryota > Metazoa > Chordata > Mammalia > Rodentia > Caviidae > Dolichotis > Dolichotis patagonum. The sequence goes on from PVJX010014182.1 coordinate 18,004, forward strand.
TATTGGAAATTGTCTCCTGGAGAAAAATTGCGAGGTTAGTTGGTGGAGATTTGGCCCACGCCATTGCAGCTACACATGCGGCTCAACCGCTGCCTTCACCTCTCTTTCCATCATTTTAGCTTGCCCTCGGTGTCTGCCAGCAGCACTACTGCTCCAAAGGCATTTACACTAAGGTGATCTGGAGCTTATGCCTAAGGTGATTTTTCCTGTTACTCTTCTTAAGACATGACCTCACCTCATTTGCATTTACCACCAAACTGGAGGAAGAAATTCTGAGACATACCCTACTGAATCACCTGGGGTTACATTATATCCTGCATGTCCCACTGTGTAATTATCTGCTCCTGATAATTAGAGTCAGTTACTGAGTATTATCTGTTCCTGATAATTAGAGTCAGTTACTTTTGCATAGGTGGCATGATTTTCTTCTTGACTATTAATCCATTTGTTCTAAGAGATGAAGATAATCCATGGATAATATATAATATAATTATATATTTATCAGGATGTAAAGGAATGCATTTACCATATCAATGGCGTTATAATACGTATTATGTATCCAAGGACATCTTAATGGTTTGGAGGTTGTAGTGTATCTGCAGATACAACAGAGCTCTCCCTCCATATTATTAAATGTAACACTTGGGCATCTTTCTAGTTTTTAAAATAGCATAGTGTCAGTTAATCTTAAGTATCACCTTGACTGAGTAGGGACTCCTGGAGCAGGAGATGGGATCATAGAATTGCCATGTTAATTAGTGAAATAATCCACTGAAGTGCATAACTGAAAGTACTCTTTGTGGGGCCCAGTTGGAAGTGGGGCTGGGGGGTTGAGGGTGTGGTCATTGTGCGCATATAGCTGAAGGGTTCGCCTCTCACCGTTGTCCTTCCCTTGTGTTCTGCTTCCCAGTTGGGGTGATCTGAAGAGCTTTATTTCTCCACACCCTTACATCATAATATCTCTGCCTGGCAGGCAGCTGACCACTAACTAAACCCTTTGGAGCCACAAGCCAAATGAAACCTCTCCTGTAAATCATAATTGTTGGCTATTTTGTCCCAATAATAGGAAAGCTGGCCAGTACACACTGGTTTGCCATTTTACCTCAGATACAACATACGGCCCAGAGAAGTTTCATACAGTTTCATTGGGAATTTCTCATTATAACTTTTCTTACCTCACAGCCAGAGTATCAATGTGGATATTTGGTCAATTTCCAGTGATAATTATTCCAGTTACAACAACCAAATATCAAGTGTTGATACAATGACCCTACTTTCAGCTGAATATCACTTTTATCAGTAAGGCTTTCTCCCTATTTTGATGAACCTGAACATGATTTAGGAGCTCACTCAGGTCTGCCCTATATTCTGTTTTAATTGCTCCAGAGTGCATGTACCCTACCATGTGTTCACAGCCTTCCTATTCCCCAGCCGTCACTTGGATCCTTGGAGGGCTCCCCCCGCCCCCCGGTACATTTCCATTGTCTCATTCAATGATATAGCAAATAATTTCCTCCAGGCCTTCCCAGAACATACTCATAGGCTCATTTTCCAAACTTACATGTTAGATCTACTTTCTTAAGCCTTGTGTCTCCATTTCCAATATCTTCTGTAGAAAGCCTGGATTTCGTTCCACGCTTAGTGAGAGCAATCATTTTATTAGTAATTGTAGAAGGTTTTTTAGCACTTGTTCCTTTAATTTATGTCACAACAATAAACTTTATATTTAAGGAAACCTTTCCTACATTGATAAGTACTTCCTTATTCGATTTGGCGATCTGCCCCTTTTGGTGTAGAACCCCAAACATTCAACCTTTACATACTTTTTTCTCCTGTTAATCCCGTAGCTCCCTGGTTGATGTGGTCCCTTCCTTCTTCAGCAGGGTTAGAAGTTAACACTGTTTGGCTTATGTTATGGATAAACAGGATGGTAACGGGAGGAAGAGTTTTATGGGGCATATGTTGTCTTATAGTATAGACTTCTGACTGTATTCAAATAAACAGAGGTTATTTCCTTAATGGGAGCAGATTGATTTCTATTCAAATATAGCAATGTAAAAATGTCTTTGCTCAGTTCTAAAAGCTAATGTTTTCTAAGTTAAAGACCTGAGCCTGGCATAGCATATCTTTCTAGTTAGGAATTAAACTCTGAATCTCTGCTATTCTTATGCCCAGCTCTAAGGTCCTTTGCGCTTACATCCAGGAAAGCAGTGTCTCTGTGAAGACCGCTAGCTTGCACTCTTACTTTTCAATTAATTATTAATGATTTTTGGTTTCTTAAGCATCAAATTTTGTCTTGAATCCAGTACTTACAATTATTTATAATTTATGTTTATTACATATGTAATAAATATTAAATTAAAATATTTCCCTCGTGTATTTCTATCTACTTATAAAATATTGTAGCTTAATACATTTGAGAATCTATTAATCTTCCAAAAATACTTTATTTTAGGGACTGCATATACTGCATATTCTACAGCCAATGAGAGTCATCACTAAAGATGATTTAACTGAAATATTGTAATTAAGCATCCTCTTTTACAACAATCCCAGTACCACTGAGTCAGATTGTTTTCTGGAAAATGGTCTATGAAATCTCGGTTAGCATGCAGAACTTTTGGTGACATTTGTTTTCCAGAAAAAAAAAATGAGGTGAATAAGAGGCAGGATAAGACACAGAAAAATCTGTGAAGAGAAGTCCGAAAGTGACGTGTCTCTGCAGATCTTCCTACGATGAAGAGTGGGGAGCCACATTCTACTATCCAGCGTCAGGACTCAGACAGCATACAGCACTCTGCAGTTCAAGGGTTTCTTACAAAGACAGGGGAGCTAAAAATGGCAGATGGAGGAAGGATCGTTTAGCGCAAGGATGGCTCTGGATTACACTATTCATGTCTAACTCGTGGTCACTAGAGGGACTTTGATTTTTACTCTTCATCATAATCAAATGCTACTTTAAGCAGAAGACTACAAAAAGCAGAAAACTGAGCAGAAGTTTGGTAATGGTTATGTTTTAGGTTTTGTAGGAAGAAATAAATCCCATCAATATCACCTTAGAAGGAATGAATAGGAATAATGTTACCATTTTTAAATATAACAGCATTTTAGTGACAAAGTAATTGAGAGTGTCAATAAAACCCAAAGCCATGAAAAGCTGGGTAGTTGTGTAACTGTATGAAATTTATTGAAGGATGTTGGGATGACTGTGCCCACTGAGAAATAAACAAGAGTTGATAAGGAATTTGAGGATAAATGTTTTTTTTTAATGTTTGCGAATGAAGGGAACCAACTAGATAACCAGAGCAGGCTATAAAAGTTTTTTTTAAAAAACTTTTAATCAGATTGTTTTGGCATTGTAGAAGAGGCTTTAGTACATTTATATGATGCAAAGCATAAATAAAAAAGAGTGGAAAGTTGAAAATGAAGAGAAAGAATAATGACTGAAGACATGAACAGGATGAGATCCAAATTTGCCTTGAGCCAGAATGTTTTTCACTTAAAGAAATGGAGAGAAAGAAAATGGAGCAATAAAATAGAAAGCAAGATGAAAGGGTATTGTGCTGATGCTCGAAATGAAAATAAATACAGATGGGGAGTGAAGAAGAACCATGAATATTGGGTCAGAAAGAAGGGTACTGGAATTCAAGAGTCAAACTAGGAATATTTCTGAATAAGAAACCACTGTATGTGTTATTTGGAAGCGATGTCATAGCAATTGATTGAAAAATTAGAAAAGATGCTATGCTTCAGGGAATGACAAACATTTCTCTGTAGCCTTCTAGAAGCACTGTTCATTAAAAAACTCATGCCCAGTACTACCTTTCAGAAACCTACAGGAAAAGCCACAGTATCAGGACTAGTAAGACTGATGGAATACAGAATGGTACTATACTTTTAGATGTAGACTTCAATTTCAAATCAGGAAATTTATAAAAACAGTGGAATAGTCTGAGAGAGAGTCAAAGAATACCAACTCTATTCTTTTGTGTCTAGATGTGTGAGAAAAGACCACTATTCTCTAAGGACAAAGACAAACACAAAAGTCTTTTCTGACATATTATTTGGGCTTCAGTGAAACAAAAGAAAAATGAGAAACATCTTGAAGTACTCAAGATTTGAAGTACACAACGGAGTACTACTTTGCCATAAAGAATGATAAACTTGAGTCAGGAAGGGTGAATTTGAGTCATTTGCTAAGAATATGGGTGAACCTTGAGACCATAATATGAAGTGAAATAAATCAGACATACAAGCTTAAACATCACTTGGCTTCTCTTATACTGTATGAGGAATCCAAATTATAAGTAAATCAAATGGCAAAATAAAAGAAGGATAATAAGACACAGGGAAATAGATCTTTGGCCAAAGGGGTGGCTACAGAAGATTGGGGGGAGATAAGGAGGAGAAGAGGGTGAAAAAGAGTTAAGATGTATTATGAGCATGCACCAATTCCCCACTGTAAATGTAGCCATTATGTGCTGCAAAGATATACTAGCAAAAATTAGAAAAAGCAATTTGGAGAAGCTTAGTCAAATTATCTAAAGAACAAACAAAAAGGTTTAAGATAGAGTGATTATGCAATTGAAACCTGGCTGCTGCTGCAAAGATTCAGTATTGGAAAGAACGCAATAACAAGTTCAGCATCAGGACACTGGTGTGCACCGTCATTTCAGACATAAAGGATGCAGTTGCAATATTCTGAAAAAATATCCATGGTAAACGATGAGTGTCAAGAGGATTTGAATATACAAAGGGGCTTGGGAAGAGTAAGATATAGACTACTGATTACAGTCAGAGACAGAGACAGAGACAGACACAAGAGAGAGAGACAGAGAGAGACAGAGAGAGACAGAGAGAGATTGTAATATATATTCCAAAATTTGAAAAAATAATCATTACCAGTATGAAAGCTATCTTTCTCACTACTATTTAAAAGCCACTCATGAATTTAACCAATTATATCCATATGAAAGCAAACTAGCCAAGGATTTTAGAAAACTTCTTACTCACACCTACCATTCTGATACAAGAAAATAAAACAAAAGGATTTAAATAAGTGTGCAGTGTTTCATAACCTTCTATTCAAAGAGAATGTCATCTAAAATTTGCTATACTAGGTTTACTCAGATGTATAGCTCATGGTAAAATACTTCAGAAATCATGTTTGTGTTTCTAAATATTTTATCTTACATGAAAATGAATACACTCATTTCATGACGTAATTCACATGACATGGTACATTGAACCTATTTGTGACATTTTCGACTGAGTTTCTTGAAATAAATGATATCCTGTGATATTATAGAGTTTTTTATGTAGTGGGGCTTGTTAATGTTTTAAATCTGTTTTTGAAAATTTATTTCTATCTTTTCCTACATGCTTAACTATTGTTAGTCCAATCTACATGTCTAACCTCATAACTTTGCCTATATTACCTTCCAATCTTTCTTTTCTTTCTTTCTTTCTTTCTTTCTTTCTTTCTTTCTTTCTTTCTTTCTTTCTTTCTTTCTTTCTTCCTCTCCTTCTTTCCACCTAACATTTACCAATTTGCCTTACATTATAATTAGGTCTGGGGCTGGGGATGCAGCTCAGTGGCACCTGCCTGGCAAGAACAAGGTCTTGAGTTTGATTCCTGGTACAAAAAAAAATTATGTCTAATATGTCATGTATTCATGTCCCTGGCTTTTATAAATTTTACTTCAACACTATTTTTTAAAATTTAATTAAAATGATTACAATGAATTAAAACATTAAACAATTAGCTTCTTCTGCAAAAAAAGAACCTTTTAATAGAATTGATTTAAATTCATTATTGATGCTTTCATATTAAATCAGAAGAAAGTAAGTATAAACTAGTAAATTATTAATGTTACTCAACAAAAAGCATTTGACTGAATTGTGTCAGGTCCAGAATTATCGAGCTTTAAAAATTATCTTAAGTACTTTAAATGCAGTAAGAAAAATAAAATGTTTGGATCAGCTTTAGACTGTGCAGAGGTGTTTCTCAGCAAAGAGTTCTAAAGGACCTTACTTTGTAAATAGATCAGATGGCACACTGAGTGCATGTGTGTCAGAGTATGTAAGTGGGAAAGAAGGAACTAGAGAAGCAGAAAGAGAGAAAGAAGGAGGCTCTGTTGTGTGTTTGTACAAGACAGAATTATGAATTGTGCTGATTTCCTTCATAAACAACAGCAGGAAAGGATAAAATAGTTAATTATTCAGTCCATTATGAACTATAAGGAAAGAAAATTTTGGTATACTCACACACCTGTCCTTTGTGGTTTTGATCCATTTTGGCACTGAAAAAGGAAGAAAGAACTACAAGATTAAGACTGTCTTTCTGTACTGATTTGGAAATTAATCTATGAATACATATTTAGTTGCAAACAGGTAAATTGATTATGTAGATCTTTTTATTCTTAATTGATATAGATAATATATTGAGTATGCCTGAGATTTTTTCTATTTTCAATGTCATGATACTGTGAAGCTGAGAATCTAATTTACTGCAACTGATTTTTGTTGGTAATTTACTGTGTTTCTGTAGATACTTTATGCACTCTTAGTTTAATTATTGTTTATCTCCTTAAGGACTTTAAAACAATTAAAGTGGTTATTTATTTATTTATTTATTTATTATTTTTATTTTATTAGTACAGGTTTATATGCATCTTGGAGAGTATGTGTATAAAATACAGCTTCTGTTAATTTTTTATCCCTTTCACCTTCCCTACCACCTCTCCTAATCCACTTCTAAATTGCCTTTTTCTGTTCTCATTCTTATTATAATTATTCTTAACTCATGCTATGACATATGTTTACCTTCACTGAGGGTATCAGGTCCCTGTACATGGTTTATCTCAGTTCTGCTAATTCATCTTCACCTTCTCATTTCCCTTCATCCTTGGTCGGCTGGACCCCTTCCCATTTGCTAAAACCTGTCCCATTTCCCCTCTGTCCATCCTTTATTAGGTTCTTTGTTCTTTGCCTCACTCAACTCAGAGCTACCATTCAGTATTTAAGCTTGTTGGTCTATTTCATTCAACATTATATTTTTCAGATGTATCTATTTCCTGAAAATGTCTCATATCTATCCTTCTTTATAGCCCACTAGTATTTCATTGTGTATAGATCAGTTTCTTTATCCATTCCTTGGTTGATGGTTATACAGGCTGCTTCCAGGATTTAACTATTATGAATCATGTTGCTATAAACATTGGTATGCATATATCGATGTAGCAATACACGTTTTAGTTATTTGGGGAGGACACCTCGGAGAATAGCTGGGTCATATACAATTTCTTGTTTTAGTTATTTGAGGTATCTCCATACTTATTTCCAAAATGGTTGTGCCATTTTACATTCCCAACAACAATGTAAGCGATTTTTCCATGCAAACCATGCTAGCATTTATTATTCTTTGACTTCATAGTGACTGTCATTCTTTCTGATGTAAGATTGAATTGTAGTGTTGTTTTAGTTTGCATTTCTCTAATGGTCAAAGATGATAAATACTTTTCATGTTTTTGATGGTCATTTGTACTTCTGAGAAATGTCTGATTATTTTGCTTGCTTGTTTCTTGATTGGGGCTTTTGTTTAGGTGTGCTGATATTTCTTAGAATTTTTAATATATTTTAGATATTAATTCTCTGTCAGAAGAATAGCTGGCATTTTTTTATTCTGTCTCTTCATTTTGCTAATGTGTGAATTTGGTAGGTAGATTTTTAATTTCATATAAACCCATTTATAGATTCTTACTGGATTTTTTGTGTAGTTGTGGTTATGTTTTGAAAATCCTTTCTTACATTAATGACTTCAAGTGTTTTATGCATTTTGTCTTCCAGAAGGCTCAATGTTGACATTTCAATGTTGAGATCTTTGATCCATTACTATTTTGAGTTAGTGCATTTACATGACTGTTGCTTTGCAGTAGTTTGAAGTCAAATACTACAAAATCTCCTGGTTTGATCTTATGACCCAAGACTTTTTGCTATATGGGTCTCTTCTTGTTCTATATGAATTTTTGGATTGTTTTCTTTAGTTCTGGTAAATATAATATTGGTATTTTCAGTGCATTTGCATTGAATCTGTTTCAGTACTGTACTGTACTTTTCTTTGTAGAGGTCCTTCACTTCCTTGGATAGGTTATGTCTTAGATATTTAATTTTTCATCATGTTGTTGTTAACAATGTTGTTTTTGTAATTTCATTCTTAAAGAGTTCATTATTTGTGTACATAGATCCAATGATTTTGCATGTTGAATAGAAGCAGTGATGGGACTCCTTGCCTTGTGTCTGATTTTAGATGGTATGTTTTCAGTTTTTCTCCATTTAACGTGATGTCAGCCATTAGTTTGTTATAAATAATTTCTATCAAACTCAGGTGGAATCCTTCTGTACCTATTTTTACAGAAGTTTTATCATAAAGGGATTTTATACTTCATCAAGAGCCTTTTATCCATCTGTTGAGATGATCACATTTTTTGTCCATGCTTCTGTTTATGTGGTGCATTATATTTATTGATTTGCACATGTCAAACTATCCTTGCATGTTTGGAATGAAACTTACTTTGTTATAATGTCTGATCCTTTTCATGATGTGTTGCATTCTATTTGATAATATCTTGTTGAAGATTTTTGCATCTATTCTTATTAAGGAAATTGGCCCCTAGTTTTCTTTTTTAATTCAGTCTTTGTCTGGTTTTGGGATCAGATCCATTCTGGCTTCCATAAATGAGTTTGGAAGCACCCCATTAAAGATATTCTAAGTAAATCCTTTTCAATATCTAGTTAGAAATTCATGTCTCTTTATAAAATGAATTTTGATATTTTGCTGTTTTGTTGCAACACATGCTGCTTGCATAACAGTGGATTTTGGCAGTCATTTATAGTAGCTTTCTTTGTTCACTCTCCTCCCTCTGTGATTCACTATAATGACTCTGTTGTATTGTAAGCCGTTTATGTAATCTAGGCATGGATAATTGACTGACATAAAATAAATACAAATACAATGTTTTCCCAAAGGATTATTGAATCTATTTTATCCTATTGAAACCATTTTTGTATACCTGTGGAATTTCAGCATTGTGACAAATGCCAGGAATTCAAGTATATATATGCTAATTAATTACTCTTCCAAAGAGCTTTTAGCTTAATATGGCACAGATACAAGAGAATAATTATGGTGTAATTATGAATATTTAACAAGCTTTAGTATATATGAGTGAATGAAAACATCCTTATGAGCAAGCATTATTTCTGTATTTTTCAGGATCATAGAGTCCTATGCAAACCCTAAGTGATACATATACTGATATCACATTAGTTGAATAAAATCTTAAATGAATGAGTGAATGAGTAAAATTTAAAACTAAGCTTAACTTAGGTACCAAAAAGAGCAGACAATGCATGAACGAATCAAAGAAGAACTTTGAGTAGAAAAAAAATGATCAAATTCATTCTTTCAAGACAATTAAAAAGTAGCTGTCCTGATTTATGCAGGACATGAAAATGCCAAGAATGTCAAGAACCTTAGCAAAATCTCAGATGTAAGGGATCTCTTTGCAGAACTGTGAGTCCATTTACATGGCTGTGGGATAGTGGGAGAGGTAAGAAGTAAGAAGAACTAAAGCTGAACTGTTTGACAGAGAGATGTCAACCACCCATCTATATTAAATAATATCAGATCTTTCTGGTCTGTCCTGTGTGACAGATACCATTGTAAAGGAAAAGTGATATATTTCTTCTATTTGTCTTGTTGAGGCCTCAGAATTCTTCTCATTACATCACTCCAATTAGCCACTAATACTATTTTTGAGTAGTCAAAAATATGCTTAATGAACAATAGTAGTATAGTGAATCATTAAAGGATATTAATGTAGTATATAAAAAGATGATCGTGGCATTTTGGAAACATTCCCTTGGGGCATCCTGGAGCATTAACTAAAGGCTACAGATGATAAGTAACATTTCTTTTTGTGTTTTAGATTTTGTCAGCCCAACATTTATCTGCTTAGTCAGAAAATGTTCTGAGTATTGTAAAGATTGTATTTTTTCACAAGTAGATTTAAGTAAGAGAGAGAAAATAACTGGGTACACTTAATACTTACTACTGCTACATTGCCAAAGGATACATTTTAAATATGTTTCAATTAGATTTCTGTATATTCTCCTGAAGAAAATATTGCATTTTTAATCCTCGAGAGGCGAAAAAGAGAGAGAGAAACAATATAACATCTCTTCAGTTTACCTTTATCTACTTCTATCACCACTGTCAGCCAGGCCCCTCATTGTAAATGCAACCATATTACAGGCAAATAGATGATGTGTATCATAGTAACTATGAAACTCATCTAAAAAGAATCCAAACATACCTAAGAAAATCATACCTTAATCTTAAAAATCTTGATAAAATGAACTCATACTCCTTCCTATACTAAGTTGTTATTTTTCATTCCTTAATTGGAATTTTGTGAGAAAGGAACTATGAATATTAGAATACTATCACTTTACTTTATTGGGATTCAGAAGATTTAACAATTCATAAACAATGGGAAGTGAGTACTCTCACTGTGAGTTGTGGCTGAGTGTCAGATACTAAAATAAGTGCTCTTTCCAGTTTAATTTTCAATGAATACCAAAACTAAATGAAAATATATGAAAAGTATATTTGTGTTCACCATGAGACCTACTAAAAGTAGCTCATGGCTAGTTTTTATGATATTATGATCAATTTCACATATAGATTAATATATTGTCTGTAAGGAGCCGCGAGTGTAGCTCCACAGCAGAGTGCTTCCTCTGTATGTGCCGAGATTGGAGTTTGATCTTCAGCACCAAACAAAAAGTATACTTCATGTTCTTAATGCAGAATCTACCCATGTATGTACTCATAAATAATATATATTTCAATGACAACGTGAATGAACCAAAAATTAGCAAATTTATTGATTGATTTAGTTCACTTAAATTTTCCTAATACTTTATTTAAGGAGATAGCAAACACATGTGATAGATTCAAAGCCAAGAGACTAGCATTTGGACTTGGTTTCTAATGGTATTTAGTTCATGTAAGCTCTGAGTTTCCATTTGCTTTGATTTAAAACCACTATTCTAGAAGTGATATTAAAATGAAAAAATTAGTGATATTATTTCCTTGATATCTATGATAATCATAAATATTAGCAGTGTTATTGCCACTAGCTAGTGTAGAAATAAATCAGACTTGCGTATGTAAACACTGCATTGTCTCACTAGTGTAAAAACCTGAAAGAGTAAATAAGATCCAAAAGTTACAATAGTTACAGTAAAAGGGAAAGAAACTGCTCTAAGGGAAATTTTATTGTTTGATTAATCTCGCATGCCTGTATCTGGTAACCTGAGTAATTACTTTGAAGATAACAATATAACAACAATTGTTAGATTTCTATCACTTTATTTTAAAATTCTATATTGCCATTGTTTTTGGTGTTGTCATCTTGCTTTTGTTGTTTTTTAATTGCAGAAACTTCAGCTTGCCTGTCGGCTTGTTCTCAGCCCGTTCCAAATTAAGTGACTCCCTCATCATGGACTTCCCAGTCTCCATAAGGTCAAGAAAATTTCTGCTTTTTAAAATTACTCAATGTCAGTATTTTAGTGTAGCAGAATATTAACCTGATACACTATATTTAGTATCAGCCCTCTAAATATTTACTGCCTGAAGAGTGTTACGGTTTTATTTTTTTAGGAGGAAATTTAAGACTTAAGGGGTAAGAAGGAGGAAATACATTTAAGACTTAATTATTGTTGTGTACTATCTGAAAACTGTAAATACTAATTTGAGTTTTGCAGAATTTAGGTTTCTTATCATTATTATATGGGAGATCCAGCAAAATGGGCTGAAATGTTTTGTGAGGGTTTTTCCTGTATTCCATATGGCACGTACCCTTAGAACCATCTTCCCAAGCACATGTACCATGGATCTTTGTAGGGATGTAAATGACTGTGTTGCTATTAGTAGCATCCCTACTTTTTCTACCTGAAATTCTACTCTTCAAAAAAAATCTGTTTGAATCAGAATAATAAATGCATTCAAAGTATTTCACAATCTTTCTCAAAAGCATATGTAAATGACCCTGACTTTCTTGAGGTTGGCATTATCAGTGTTGACCATATAATAATGCTTTATAGGTTTTCATTTTATATTGAGCCAAAGGCAATTAAAACTACTGGTTTATATCATTTATTTGACTCAGAGACGTTTTTATCCTTTAAAAATGGCCCATTTAAATTGTAGAAGTAAAACATTATGCAGCTTTTATTGCTTGCTGTCATTCTGAGAGACATAGTTTTATAAAATATTGAATTAAATACAGAAATAGCATTAACGATGCATTTCTTCAGTGCATGGATGACAGCTAGTAGGGAATTTACTTGTGCTTAAAGATTGTTCCATGTGTTGTCACGTTTATTGTTTAATATTAACTGTGACTGTTGCTTGTAACTGAACTATTATAATGTCATTCTCCTAGAAATCCAGTGCTTGAAAAATTGCAAGCTGTTATTTTTTGTTTTGGTTTCTTTTCTTAAAACTGAATCTTTAAAATGATTAGGCAAGTATGACACTGAGAAAGAAGGAACAAGCAGAGCTGCCAGGTGATGATTAAACATGCAATGCTTCCCTAGTGGTACAACACTGTGATCATAGCATTTTATGCATAACTTTCAAGGTTCAACAAAACTATTGAGTGCTTTGATAACTGTATCATTGTGGTTGTGTTTCCTTTTGGCAGCTGTTATCACTACTGGCTTGTTGTAATGACAATGATTTTCTGGATGCTCCATTTGGCTGATCTGTTCTTGGCTTATCTTTCTTTAAAACCAATGAGAGCCAGAGCAGTGACCTGGGATCAAGCCAGGGAAGAATTTTGTCTGACATTTTGTGGAATGAAGGCTTAATAATGATCACATTTTAAAACCATATAAAACTGTAAACCTGATATTCATTCTACTTGATTTTCTAAATTTTATAGAAGAAAATACATTGGTGATTAGTATGTGAATAAACAAAGCAGCCTAGCTTAAATCTCAATTTTCCTATTGAGTTTTTGATCTTTATTCTCAGATTCAGTTTGTTTATCTAAAAATTGGAGTAAAATATTTGACTTTTCAAGATTGGTGTTGCTATGGTTTGTGTCTAGGTAGCCCCCCTGAAGCCTCATTCAATCTTGGACATGGCTAAAGTTAGCGTTCATGATTGGTTCATTGCCTAGCACTGGGATTGGTGGTGTGAGTGCTGCCCCTGCCCAGGGGTAGAGCCAGCATACAGTGTTAGGGCGGGAAGAAGGTTTGTTCTCTCTCTTTTGCTCTGTTCACACTTGCTGTTTGCAGCAGCCATGAACAGCTGCCCCGCATGCCATCCTGCCTTGGAGCCAGCTGAGTATGAAACCACCAAAACTGTAAGAAATAAACCTTCCCTTTTTTCACTTTGAACATCAGGTATTTTGTCTCAACAGGAGAGAAAAGTGATCAAGACAGGTGTGTTGTCAATAGCAACACTAGGAAAAACTATCATATTGTGACCATTTCTTGTTACTTAACACTTTCACAACTTGTCAACAGTTTGAAGCCTCACTGTAAAGTGCCCATGGAACATCTAAAATGAAAACTGTGATGTCTTTAATGTCAATTTAGTGTGTTTTTATGAATTGATTTATATTTCACAGGCATGAAATTAAATGACTGGTATTAAAATAACTTTGACACCAAATCCTTTAGCCTTAGAATTCTTTTTAATTCATATTCACGTAACAATGACCAATAGTCAGTTTTCTTGAGAAGGTTTATTAATCAGGTTTATTAATGGGAATTATACTTACCTTCTTTAGTCCAATGCAAAACCTCAAAAGATATCTTTGCTTCATGAATATCCATTAGAAGAGCTGGTGAATCAGTAGAGTTCTACATAAATGTCACTTAAATTTTCATATGTTGGCTTATACATGTGTGTTTGAATTAAATAGCTTTCAAAAAGGAGTGATGAAATGCAAAGCATTGACACCAGTTTTATTTATTTATTTACTTATTTATTTTGGTCTTTTTGAGATAGTGCCTCACTCTGCAGTTCAGGATGGCCTTGAACTCAATTTGTAGCTTAGGTTGGTCTCAAAGTCTCAGCATCCTCCTTCTTCTGCCTCCAAGGTGCTGGGGTTACAGATGTGTGCCACCATGCTTGGACAAAAGTGGTATAATTATTACATTTTTTGTTCGATGTATTTGTAGGTGTTGTTAAAGATGCTGTTTTTGTATTTTATTTTATACTTTATTTACTACAAGCAACATAATGTGAAATATGTTTACATTATAAAAATACTAAAGATGAGTAATTAACATATATACTACTTTATGCAGTTATTATTTTGTAAAATAAAGCTTTAAATATATCACTTAGCACATACCAAGAATGTAAGGTATTCCTTATATTGGTTAATCTGGTTAATACCTTAACCAAAATCACCATATTGTACAATAGATCTCAAATTTACTTCCTTAATCTAACTAAAATTTTGTGCATTTTGACCAATATCTTTCATCCACCATTAATCTATTCCCTAGTAGCCACCTTTTTATTTTTTACTTCTATAAAAGCAACATTTTTAAATTTCCACATGGGAGTGAGTTGATGATATTGGCTTTTTGTGACTGGCTTACTTTAATTAATATAATGTCCTCCAGCTTTATCTATGATGCTGTAACTGGCAAGACTTTTGTCCTTTCATAGATTGAAGTATTTATATATACAACAGAATTCCTTTATTCACTGATAGATACTTAGACTTCTTCTGTATCTCGACTGCTGTGAATAATACTTCACTTAACATGGAAAGGCATATATCTCTTTGACATACTCATTTCTTTGTTTAGGCTGCATACTGACTACTGGGATTTTTGGATCATTTTAGCACTAGCTTTATTTTGAGGAACTCGTGTGCTGTTTTCCATAACAATTGCACTAATTTTCATTTCCAATAACAGTTGGCAAGAGGTTTCTTTCTCCACATTGTCCCATGAATTTATTTTCTTTAGTATTTTTATCATAGCTATTCAAAATCATGAGATGTTATTTCATTGTAGTTTTAATTTGCAACTCTATAATAATGATGCAACTCTATTAGTGATGTTAAGGTTTTTCTGATGCACCATTTGTATATTTCTTTCAAAATTGCTTTACTTGCATGAGTTTTTGGTGCTTTCATGTGACTTTTTGAATTATCTTTTTTATTTCTTTCAATACTACCATTGATGATTTGAATCTCTAGATCATCTTAGGTAGCATGGACATGTTAGTGATATTGTTTTCTTGATTTTATTTTCAGATTTTTCATTACTAATGTATAGAAATGCTAGAGATATTTTATATAGGTTTTGTAAAATATTACTTTTATATAAGTGTTCACAAACTTGGTATATGTGTTCCATTTATTTTAACATTTTTTTTCATTAACATATAGAGAATTTGATCTAAAATCAACAAATTTGCCTGCTTCGCAAAATGAATTGAAATATTCTTTTGAATTAATCAATACTATATGGTAAAGTGTATGCACATACATATGTATGCATATGTGCATTTCTTTAATTCAGTTTTCTCACACTTAAAATATGAGAGTCAAACATGCGCATATTATTCATATATACTCTGTCTTTGCATATGTATACATTGGACAGTTTAAGAGTTTGGAAGTTTGGAAGGAGGCTTAGTACAAGGCAAAAGATTTATACAATCTAAAGAGAAATCAAAGTATTGGAAAGAGACTTAGAAGATGTGTAAATAAGAGCTCTTTGTTAGGACTTTAGGTAATAATGGAAAGCTATTATAAGTTTTAGGTTTCTTAGCTGTCTGTAGACTCAAGAAATATTCTAGTAATACCTAGATGCCTGTGTTATATTTCTAAGAGAAATGGTTACTATAGAGTGAAACTCTCATATTTAGCTATCTTTATCAGTGGAAAAGTCTGATCATTCTGTCCACAATAATGTAACATTTCTACACACTAAAGTCACCTGGTTGTGATTTAAAAATGTACCCATAATGCCCTTCTATGATGAGTCACTTTGAGGAAATTCTATCTCTAGTCAGAATTTAAGTTTGTAAGCCATGAAAGACAGAGTGAGTAATCAAGATTGTTAGGTGTAAGAATTACAATGTTTGAACCATATTCTTTCTGTATCAGTGTTTATATTTTAACTAGAGTAGTAATGTAATAATAGTATTGTCTATTAATCATTTGGTCACCCTATTATGATAATGTATATCAAATATTCTTCTGTTCAATTTCCCAAAACAGCAACTAACTTGCCTTCAGCTAAAATGGGGAGAAGTATATAGGAAGAGAACCAAAATCAGAATTCAGAATCAAAATATAGGCTGGAAGATAATATGCATGCATATGTTAGTATTACACAAAAGTTAGATTCTGGAATAGATGTTCAAAAGGTGTCATTGTGGAGTTAGGGATATAGTTATTATAGTCCCTGATATGCTGAAATTTGACAATATGTAAGAAGTTTTCTGACTTTAGGCCAGTGTATCTTGGGGGTCCTCAGAGTTTAAGGTGTGGGAAATGGTTGGTACAGATGGAGGGACAAATGACTTGATGATCAAGTCCTTGATACATACACACACCCATACAAACACACATGACTTTAAAACAACTCCATTTTAGTCTGTGCTTAATAAAAACACCCACACACTTCAAAATCAGCTGAATTAGTTCTAAACCACAATGACATTTGGAGGTCAATCATTGTGTTTTGCAAAGTTGTAGCTGACTGTTACTGGGAACACTTTACTTTCTGATTGATGTATTTGCATGTAAGAAGTTCAGTTATGATGAACAAAAATGCCTACTATGTAGTCAGAAATGATGGTGATGTGTTAAAATTATACCTTTTTGTGCACTTTCTTCAAGAGAAGTGAACATTAGAGTGCTGGAATCTGAATGTTTCCTTTCAATGCATGATGACCTTGTCAAGATATTGACAAAAAGGCAGCAGGTAAATGTATTGTGCATGGGTCACCAAGCTTTAGGCTTGTCAAAAACATAATCCACTGCTGTGTCTACTTTCATTTCTCAGCAGGATCCTGTCTGAAGCTGTAGTACAAGAAAGTGCACAAAAATCTGGAAAAAATAAAGATAGCCGACAGAGAAAAATTTCCATTTGCGATTCTAATGCTTAATTAACTCATACTAAGGGTCATCATAAACATTTATATACAGATACTGACTAGAGACATTGTTGAATCACAGAGAACCATTTTAGCTTCCCATCTATCATCACAAAATATCAGCTTTATTTCAACTTAACTTTTTAATGTGGTATTTTTCCTAGTATCACACTGCTCTAAATACTATATATACATACATATATAATAAGTTACATATTATAACTTAGGTGTTTTTTCATTCTCCTTTTTCACTAATACCACATAAGGTAATCTGGCATTAATAAAATAAATAAGTTCCTTTAGTATCAATTTTAAATTTCCATTATTAATTTGCTTCATGGTTAAAATTAGCCTCTGCTATCTCTCAGTGTTATCAAGAATGCATAAGTAATTTATCTTAGAAATACCGTAAAGGTTGCTGAGGTGTGCTACGTAAATGCTCCTTCAATACCCAAAGTGCACTTCTTTTTCTGCTAGGATTGTTGCCTCCAGAAAGTCCTCCATGACCACGTCAGGTTTAGCAATGGCCTACCT
This sequence comes from Dolichotis patagonum, assembly GCA_004027295.1. Lineage (NCBI taxonomy): Eukaryota > Metazoa > Chordata > Mammalia > Rodentia > Caviidae > Dolichotis > Dolichotis patagonum. The sequence goes on from PVJX010014182.1 coordinate 35,747, forward strand.
GAAGAGACTCCTCACATCTATGGCTCCACTCCACTTGCAAGACAATTTATATCAAATGCACCAGTTGTTACAGGTACATAAAGACTTGATTTCTGAATTGTGACTATCAAGAACTGCTTCAGAAAGTGGCAAGATCAATGAGATGTGCTTTCAAAACAAGAACAAATATTTTTATGGGAATGAATGGCAATATGTCTTTTATTGGTATGCCTTTTTAAAATTTAAACATTCATTGCATCTTTTAATCATACCATGTATGCATTTTGCTTATTCATTCACCTTCCTCTTGACATTTGAGTAGATTTTGCTCCTTAGCTATTGTGAATAATGTTTCTATGAACCTTATGTGCACACATCTGTGTGAGTCCTTGCTCTCTGCTTTCAATTATGGAATGTACCTATGCACAGGAGTATATATGCTGGATCGTATGGCCATTCCATTAAATTCTTTGAGGAACTGCCATACTCTTTTCTATAGTGAAGGCATCACTTTACATTTGATGAGCAAACATTCCAATTAATTTCTTCACATCATCACTGCCCTGTTATTTGGCTTTTGCTTGTTTTCTATTAATAACAGCTGCTCTGTTAAAATGTTAGCCAGCATCTCCTTTGAATGCAGCTAAGATTTGAACCTCCTAATGCTTACTTTTCATCTATGGACCATTTATATATCTTCTGTGAAAAATGATCTACTCAAATCATTTCCAAGTTTTCTTAAAGATTGGTTTTGCTGTTCTTGAGATTTATAAGCTTTTATTTTATATTTTAGATATTAATCTTTTTATAGGTATATGCTTTGGAAATGCTTTCTCCCAATTTGTTGGTTCCTTTTTCACTCTGTTTATTGTGTCCTTTGATGCATCAAACTTTTAACTTTGATAAAGTGGAATTTAGCTGTTTGATTACCAGTTTGAAAGATTTCCTTCAAATACTAAAATTGGAAGGAGAAATTAAGTGCTCTTTAGTGTTTTGTGGCAATTTATTTTATGATGCACAACAGTTCTCTCTCCTTCATTAAGGCTTTCTACATAGCATTGAGAAGAAGCTGCTTGTGTTATAACTCTGTGATAAGTAGTTTCACACAAGGCTGGCACTCATCACTGACCTATAATTAATTAGACACCCTTGAGGAAGATCTCCATTCTCCATCCAGAGACTGTCTAACTTTGGGAAGGGATTAGGTCATCTAAGATTCACTAGCTGAGTCTGAAAAATGAGACTTTCTCTACTTCATAGGGCTATTGTAAAAGTCAACAGACTTTTGTTTTAAAAAACACAGACTAGAAAAGAGTGTAGCTCTATAATAGCACACTTGCCTACCATGCAAAAAGGCCTGAGTTCCAACACCAGCACTATAAACAACCACAACCATGAAAACAACAACAATTGTAGGAATTCACAAAATAAAATGTTATAGGTGGTTATTTAACCTTTATGATTCTATTGTGAGGTATATAGATTTATTAATTCAAGTTTTGAGATAAGAAAACAAAAGTTCCAGTAGATACATGGTAAGGTAAATCTAACAGATGTTACATATGGAAGACCTGGAAATTTAACCTAAATTGATATGCGAAATACCATGTTTTCATCAGAATGACAAGGTGATAGCTAATACATATATATATATGTATTCTATACAGTGTAACCCACACTGTTCTGGGTACCCGCTCATTTGTTAATTGTTAGTTCTATGTAAATAATGGGTAGAGGCAGCAGACAAAATGAAAAAAAATGTGAATAGAAACACACACACTAAACTCTTTATATTTATTGTCACCAATAAGTGAATCTGAATCCTTATGCATGATTTGACTACTGTAAGTAGGTCCCTGAGTGCCACCATTAGGAAAGTTAACAGAATAATGATGAAATATAAGAACCTTAAATAATCTCTTAAAACATCATCAACAATCATTTTATTCATGTATTACTGCCAGTGTCCATATTTCCTGACTTTGCACCAGATAGGCTTTCATTAGTATCACCAGGACTTACACTAATGAAACGTCAGGCATAATTTTCTTATCTTTGAAATTACTTCATGATTTTGAGCGTAAAGGTGATTTTGAGGAGTGAGATAAAGTATTTGGTATAATAATAGATAATTTTATTGTGTAATAAAACAAAACACTCCAAAACATTGTCCTAAACTAGAATTTCAATGTAAAATTATCTGTTAATTAAATGAGATCTACCATACAACAAAACCAATTACAACAAAGTAGTAATTTTATCTTTATAAAATATTAAAGCAAAGCCAGTTAATTAAATCATGGGAAAGATCATTTCATACATGAATTTTTATAAAAATTTTTGAAATTAATTTAAACTATTTGCAGGGTTGTATGACTATTGCAGTTATCATTTGTGCTGAGAAATCTGGATGAAGTCAGAAACAGAGTAGTAAGCTAGAATTATAATATTTTATATAACCATTCAGTGTTCCTTTATATTCGATCAATATTTAGCATTGGAAATTACTGCTAAGTCCAAGAAGAAGTAAATAAAAAAACACTGAATTAAGTTCTATAATTTTCAACTTCTTTCCAAATTTATTGGTAATGTTCACAAACCCAGTCTTGATGATTGGCAAACAAATACATTACATAAGGATAAACAGAAAGCTTACCTGGTTTTTATTCATTCATCAAAACAAACTAAAAATATGTAATTTTGAAGCACTAATAATTTCTATCCAAATAACAACAGCAACAAAATGCATAAAAAGAACAACATAGCCCTGATCCCAGCCCTACATTCCAATATTTACACAGGTGTGATGGTTAATTGTATGTGTTATTTCAAAAGGTCACAATGTACTCAGATTAAACATTATTTCCGGTTGTGTCTATGAGGGCCTTTCCGGAGGAGATTAGCTTTTGAATCAGTGAACTAACTAAAGTAAATTTTGTTCTACAATATGAGTGAGCATCATTTGTTTTATTTAGGCAACATACAGAGAAAGGTAAAAGAAGGTGGATTTCTTCCCTTTTGCCTTCTGTTTGCTGGTTTGAATGGGATATCTCATCTTTCTCGGCTTGTTCTACTACTGAAATTTATAGGATTCACTCTTTTAGGTCTCAGGCATTCAGCCTTAGACTGAGTTATATCACCAGCTTTCCTGGGTGACAAGCTTGCTAATAAAAGACTGAGCCTTTCTGTCTTCCATAATCACATGAACTAATTTTTCATTGGAAATTTCTATGTATACTATAGATGCATATTTTCTACTTTTTAAAAATTTCACTCCTATATATAAGTACATTTTCTGTATTTGTGTTATGGCTAGACATCCCCCAAAGCCTGATGTACTCATTGTGAGGATTTGGGGAAGTGGCTGGTTCATGCGCCTGTGACAATCAGATCAGCCCGCTGATTCAATCAGCGTAGTTGTGGGTAATAGCATTACTGAAGAGGGAAGCCCCCTCCTGGATATGGGCTGCGCCAACCAGCAGGCTTGGAATATAAGGAGAAAGAAGGAAGGCAGGCTGGCAGCTTTCAGCCTGCCGCAGCATGAACTGTTTCTCCTCCTATGATGTTCCTCTGTCATGTCACCCTCCCTTGGAGCTGCCTCACTGTAGATTGAAACCACCACAAAATATATACTAAGATAAACCTTTCCTTTTTTACCTTGTGGTTATTGGGTGTTTTGTCCCAGCAATCAGAAAGTAACTAGTAAAATTTATACTCATCAATCGCAGTCTGAAAACCTACCTTTATATCTGTCTGTTCATCTGTCTATCTATCTATCTAGCTGTGCGTACGTATCTGGGAAACCATCACTGATATTTGAATACTTTACTTTGGTCTGATTAATATACTAAAAACCAGTAGATAAATAATTGGGATAAGACATTATCATAGCCAAGGAAGTAAAATACATCATAGCTGAAAATAGTGAAATGTTTAGGTATAAATTTAAACAGTGAACTGAAAAATATTTACCTTTAAAACTATAAAACATTGATGAAGGAAATTGAGAAAGACACAAATAAATGGAAAGATACCTATTTTCATGGATTGGAAAATGTATATGGATATAATGTCTACTCTACCCAAAGAAGGCTATAGATTTAATGTAATTCTCATCAAAATTCAGTGACATATTTCAGAAAGATTTTTAAAAATCTTAAAATTTTTATGGAACCACAGATTATGAAATGTACTTTGGAAAAGAACAAGGATGAAACATAATGATGCCTAATTTGAAAATTTAGTTCAAAGGTATATTAAAATAAGCAGTACAGTAATGCCTTAAAAATAGACATATAGAGCAATGGGAATAGAATAGACCACCCAGAAATTCAGAAATGTATGGATAGTTACTCTTCTGCAAAACTTGCCAAGACTACAATGGGGAAAGGAAGTGCTCTTCAATAAATAGTGTGAAGAAAACTGGATATCTCCCAGCTAATCAATAAGAATGGATGTCTACAACATACACAACAGTCGAGTCACAGATGGGTTAAAGAATTAATCATGAGGCCTAAAACTAGAACTACTGGAACAAAAGCATAAAGAAAAAGTTTTGCTACATTAGTCTTGATAGGACTCCAAAGCCACAAGCAAGTATACTAAAAATAAAAAGATGAGATGGCATTAAACTAAAGAGCTACTGCGTAGGAAAGGAAGTAATTAACAACTGACTAGAGAGAAAATCTACAGAATATATCTAATAAGGGCTAATCTCAAACCATATAAGAAACTCAAAGAACTCAATAGTGAGAAAACTATCCACCTGAAAAGATGGAAAAAGGACAAAAAAACAGACATTTTTCAAAATAACACAAGACCTCCAGGCTTAGTAAAAAATGTACAGTCAAGTGTGAAATGTAAATTCAACCAAGATGCAATATTGTACCTTTATAAGGACTGTCTTCAGGACAGTCCTGAAGCAAGATGCAACCTTGTACCTTTATAAGGACTGTCTTCAAAAAGAGAAAAGATACCCAGTGTTATCTATATAAAAGTAGAAAAGCCCTGGACACTGTTTGTGAGAATATAAATTGGCATCCACATTATGTAAAGCAGTTTGAAGATTCATCAGAATTATGTAGATCTATGATAAGATCCAACCATCCTACCTTGGTCTACATATATGTGAAATGATACCACAATGTATAAGACAAATCTGACTTTCATTTTTGTTGCTGTATTATCCATAATAGCCAAGATACAGAGTCAACCTAAGTATTTGTCAAAGAATAGATGGACAAAGAAAATATGGTGTATACTTCTCAAATTTTCTATGCGTGTTATAAAACAATATGTACATAATGATATATTATTCAACCATAGAAGAAAAATAAACTTTGATATTTATAATAAAAATCAGATGACTCTGGAAGGCATTATGCTGACTACAATAAGCCAGGTACAGGAAGAAAACTGTGCATGATCTCACTTATATGTGGAAACTAAGATATTTGGGCTAACAGAAGTAAACAACACAGACAGCAAAATGATGGTTCCCAAGGGTTGAGAGTAGGATGAGGAGAATGGGAAGATATTGATCAAAGAGTAGAAAGCTTCAGTTATGCAGGTTTGAGTAATTTCTGGAGATGTAATAGACAGCACAGTCATTGTAGTTATTAATAATGCATTGCTTACCTGAAAATTACTGACAGTACATTTTAAATGTCCTCATTGCTGGCTGGGGATTTAGCTCAGCAGCATAAGCACCTGCCTGGCAAACACTAGGTTGTGAGTTCAATCCCTGGTACCAAAAAAAAAAAAAAAATTACACATAAATGTCCTCATCACAAAAACCTATGTGAAGTGATAGATATGCTAATTATTGTGATTTGGTCACTCACACATATACATATATTAAAGATTACATTGTATACTCTACATACTATTAGTTCTATTCTGTGTTTGGAAGAGCAAGAGAATGGAGAAAGAGTACAAGAAAAGACAAAGAATAGAATGGAACAAAGAGTTGAAGAAGAGGATCCAAAGAGTAGAAAGTTATAGAGGAATTTGGATATGAAAACATGCACATGCAACAAGTGAATTGAAACGATGCTAAATAAAGATAAAATGGGAAGGAAAAAATATGACTGGAATCTAAATTCTGCCCATTAGGAGAGCTCATGATGATGTGTCTTACAAAATTTCTTAAAAACAGAAAACATATATTTTTAAAGATGTGCCTCCTTCCTGAACAGTGAACACCATTAATATCAAAGGTGTGACAACTGGCATGCTAGAAACATGCTGAAATGTTAGTTTAGGAAACAAATACAATTTATCTATCGGACTTGCCTACCTTATCAAATTTATGACAATTCTACATGCCCTTATAGCTTCCAAAGCCCCTCTGTAAGGATGATCATGAAGATTCTAAAAATTACAGTACACCGTTACAAACAGCCCTGACTTTTGACAGATCCCAGCTCTGTGGATGATTCACTAATAGACTGTAGTAAGTATGCTGTGGGAAGTTACTTGTTCTCTTTCAGTCTTTAATTAACATAACAAAAATGACTGACCACGTTAACCTTACTATGTCACTCTTTAAAGAGGAAGCAAATAAGATTGTAAAAGAAACAGGTTGTTCTTTAAGAATAGTGTCCTCACCTTTGAGTGAAGAGGGTAGCATTTAGTTTTCTGGAAGCAATCATTTATCAAGTGGTGCCCTCAGCATACTAATTTACATCTAATTGATAAGCACTTTACCCCGGAAAAACTTACTCACCTTGTTCAGCATTTGCCAGAGTGACATTTCTTTTTGACAATGAAATCTTACTCACATAATAAAATGTCCTCTTCAGGGTCATGCTACACAGATCAACGTGCCATGTCCCTTCCAAGGTTTTTGAATTAATTTGTATTAATCTGGCTTGTGACAGATACCCACTACTTAGTCTTAATTACAGTGAATGGATCATCTAATTCGCATGGACAGGTTTCAATGATAGCTTTTAAAATTCCTCCTTTCTATCACATCCAGATGCTCAACTGTCACAGAGTTTACCAAGTAAACCTGGAAAAAGTGTTTGTTCCTCTGTATTCAGGGTTTGAATGCCATCCATTGCTTTCTGGCTGCTTTTAAATGAGGTTTGCTTCTTATCTGCAAAGACTCAGACAGGCCATCTGCTTTTATTTCAGGGCCTGATGGCTCAGCTTTATTCTACTGCTATTTGGATGAAATGACAGATAATTTTAAAGCTTCATAATCTTATCATAATTAAAAGATAGAACTAAAACTCTTTTCATTTTTATTAATGCATGTAGAGATATGATGCACAGATTTAACATATCTCAATCATTTTAAATTCCTTTTCTGCCTCCCTCCCAATGACCCTCTTTCCTCTCCCCAAAAGTTTACCTCTTCATTTTCTGTCATTGCTCTTTTATTGCATTTATTTCTTTGTTTATATTTTAGAGTTTTCATATAAGGAGCCCTTCTGTGTTGCTGATGGGCATGTAAACTAGTGAAACCAGTATGGAAATCAGAATGGAGATTCTACACCAACTGTAGAAATACCATTTAATCAGCTCTATCATTCCTGGGTATATTTCTGACAGAATTGAAGACAGGATCTTATAGTGAAAAAAAAAATTTTAAACATAATATTTTAAATAAATTATTGGCTCAGACCTGTGCAAATTGTGATTGAAACATTTTTCCTTTGGCATTAATTTTCCAGCGATAGAAATGTTTTTAGAAAGTGTTGCTTTTTGGATCTGATCATGGTATACAAGTTAGTATAAAATTTGATGATATATATTTTCTCTCTGGTCAAAAAAGCATGCCTATGGTATATTAACTAAAGATATTATCAGCATCATAATCAAAAAACACCTGTTGCAAGAGAATAAGCAGTATTACAATGTTAACTCCTTTAATTCCCTCTAATTACTTTTACTGAGGAAATGTTTATTTATATTTTTTGCATAAATCTCTCTAAATCCCAACTTGACATTTTATTCATTCTTTTATCCTTGGTCTTGAGTCTTCCTTTCTGTAAAATGTAAATATAAATGCATAACATGTACAGGAAATAAGCTACATCATAGTACTTGTATTTTTCTACATCATAAATATAGACATTTCTTTAAGTAGAAATGTCTTGTAATGAAATTTTCTGGACAATTTTCTTCAGATACCTAGAAGAGTTATTTATTTGGCTTTAAGAAGAAATTCAGAAATAAATATGAAATGTTTTACTTCAAGTTAGTAAAAGAAGTGCTTGTTACACTCAGCTGTAATGCCTTCTTTCTTGGTCCAGATACAGAATTCCATACAGGGTCCTTGATGTTCTCACCATCACGTTACACACAAGAACTAGGACAGAGTCCTGTACCTGGAATTAATAGAGGCTTTCTGAAAAAAACATTAAACCTGATAGATCCTCTGTTGAGCTCTACACAAATGCAATTGAATTGTTGATTTGGGATAAACAGAATTTAGCATGAAATCTGAATATATAAAAAATCAAGAAAAAGGAGGCATTCAAATAACAGGGGGATCTTTTGCAAATTCCCATTTAGATAGATTCCCATAAAGATGTATAAAGAACAATCAGAGCTTCCCTATTTCTGAATTACTTTTTTTAATAATTTTATTTAAAGAGAAAAAACAAAACAAAGCAGAATAAAGGGTAGCGACAATACAGTATTCCAAGGAAAAAAGGAAAAGAACAACAACAAAAAAACCTAAGAAATTATTACTTGACAAATTACATACTGACTTCTTGGAAATAGCTGTTCAAATTACAAAGTTAAAACATGTAGACATTGAAACAGTGAGACTGTTAACATTTCTGCTCCATGATCTGACAAAAACAGCAATATGGTCATCCATTTTACCCACTCAAATATACATGCAATTATATCAAAAGGGTAAAATTAAACAAAACAAAACAGAGCAAAGCAGGTCACAAGAAAGCAATGTAAGAGACAAAAATTTCAAAACTAGACAATCGGAGATATTCACTCTCTATCATATTGACTCTTGTTTTCTTCGAAATAGTTGTCCATATTGTCACCTATAGGGAATTCACATGAAACAACCTAGTATGGAATTGATCTGAGCAGGACGAGGAGGGCACTTCAGGTCTTCAAGACCAGACATTAGGGAAGCCAAGAATGGCTGTCATAGTGTCTCTCATTTCCTCAAAACAGCTGTTTATACCTTAATATGTGTTGAACTTAAACAAGGCAAAGCAAGCTAAGATCACTTTGAACAAAAAGTGATAGTTTTTCTGGACTTCACATCATGACATTATGGAATCAGCACTGGGTATTGTAGTGTCTCATTTTTTTCAAAGTAGTTGTTCATTTCAACATGTGTTATATAGTTGGTTCTCGTAAACTGCTTATAAGCTCTACTCATTGCATGAGTCTCTACATGTATATCTACCATTTCTGTATTAGAAGGAAAAACAAAACAAAACAAGATAAAACAAAACAATTCCTAGAAAAGCATGAGGCAGAAAAGTCACTTAAAACCGCAACACAAGGTGATCTACAACGGTTAACATGGTGTCTCAGCAGCGTATAACAACATTAATAAAAACGAAGCATTGGAGACATTATAAGACTTCAAAAGCAAGTAATAATCAAAGCAGAGTGGGTATCTTAGTGAATCTTGTCATCTTCAGTGTAGTTGCCTATACTCTTAGACTTGATGCTATCCATCATAACAGATTTAAATAAAATCAGTCAATACAAAGTAGCAATCTAACAAACCAGATTCAAATAAGATCAGTCATAATAAGACAGTATAAGTTATAAAGGGCTTCAGATTAAGTTGATAGGAAAATT